>JAODLL010003656.1:0-11603 GCA_026546735.1 Forbesichthys agassizii
TTAATTTCTTTTTGATACTAATTAATAGCTGTCAGATTGGTTTGATGACAATAACCGCAGTTGTATACTCTCTTATATATATAGCAATCATTATTAAGCTATTCCTGTGGACATACTTGATTACATTAGGTAAACAAATATATTATATCCTAATAGTTTTGCTTGTGATAAATCAAGCCTGTAGTTGTAATGTAAAGATCTACATTAATGATTTACTTTAGCAGAATTTGCATTGTGTGACAGAATGACCCAAAGACCAAAGACTTGATACCTCCATGTTAAAGGAGAGACTACTGGATTTATTACCTCATTGAGTGTAGCATGCAGATAAAAACACTTAGGTCATTGATTAAAATGTAAGCGGGTTAATGCTGGAGGTGACTTTTCCTGCTTAGCATAATTTGCTTATTACACAGGCAAATAAACAAACCATTGATCACAGTGGCTCCTCAGTCGCAAGGCATAGTGAGATTAGATTGAATGAGCCAAGATCAGGTCTGTGTGCACTGCAAGGGCATGTTTAAAATGTACAGGACATCAAGAATCAATGTAGTAATCTATTCTTGTTACCATGGTTAAACTTATTTTTTTGGAAAATGTAACTAGCAGTCTATGAGGTTTTAAATGTACTGTAATGATAAAATTATCTTTAACAATGATATTGTATTCCTAAAAACTGCAATAATATGAATAGACAGCAGTAATCCGGGCATACGTTCCTTGTACATTGAAGCATTGGCAGCAGACATTGATCATTACATGGCCTTCCTTTTAAGAGTGCATCCTTGATTAAAGCAGGATGTTGTGTAAAAAGTAAAAGAACATCTGAATAAAGAAATAATTTCAGTCATGTGTTCATGTCTAAACAAAACTGAGACCCTTTTCAGACAATGTATTTCCACCTCTCCCAACTGTGTTCACCTGCACCATTTCAAGCACATTATTCACAAGTACAGATATAATCACTACAGGGTTTGAGCAGGTTTCATCAAGTAAAATGTAAGATTTTATAAGACCTTTTTAAGACCATTATGAATGCAATTTTAGACCTATTTCACATACATACTGGCAGAAAAAGTACAATTGATATGAAGGTTAATTGGAATCACAGAATTATAAAAGTCTATTTGCTTATAGTGAAAGCTGATGGTCTATTTTTTTACTCAAAATGACAAATTTGACCAGATTATACAGATAAATTCTATTAGCCAATACCCAACTACTCTGCACTCACAATTTTGAATGGACGAGACCCATTTGGATACTGATGAAATCAGATGACACAGGCTGTCAATATACATTAACATGTAAGATTATATTTCTATTAAGTTCTATTAAGTTCTATGATGTTTGTCAAAGCCACAAGGAGTCATTGTAGAGGGGCTCAAGAGCCACATGCTGCTCAAGAGCCGCAGGTTGCAGACCCCCCATTTAAAAAAATCGACCATGAAGCGAATAAAAAATGTTGCTTTTTCGCATTGCGAACATTCACACTATATGTGTGTGGTGTAATTTACTATAATGCATTTAAAATAATTGACTGTTGCTTTTTTGCATTGATTTTTCTTGTCTCGCTTAGTGTAAAAGATAATCTTATTGTAGATAGTAGATTAAATAAATATTAGATTAAATAAATATTAGATTAAATAAACAACACCTTTAGTATAATAAATCGGGATCAAACAATATGCCAATTAAATTATCCCTTTCTGAGTGGTCTATTAATGACAGCAAAAGCTCCTTGCATTTCCTTTGTCCCTGCATCCTGTGAGGGTTTCTTGATGGAAAAACAGCCATCACCCACTGTGTATTGAGTACAGGGAAACGGGGGACCTTATTAAGAGATTGGGATTGGGTTTGTTGTCAAAGTTAATTTATATGGAATTTAATTTTGAGACCATAAAATTACTGTTGGACTTACTTATTATGATTATACTTTAGGGTGTGTGCGTGTGTGTGTGTGTGGTGGTGGTGGTGGTGGGGGGGATGGGGGGCGGGTATATAAATCAGCTCATCTCTACTTTTTTGGAGTGATGTGTTCCAAGTTGGCACCACAGCATATGTAATACAAATATGCTGTGGTAAAAAAAACAGAAGAATTCATAATTAATATTGTTCGTTTCATATGTATGCCCTTTTAATCCTGTATGGCCATGGTAGTTGGAGTGCACTCCAGTCCAAATCCACTCAGTGACCAGATCCAGTCTAGTCAATGGGCAGACTAGTGTAGTGGACCACTCTAGTTATTTTGTCTATCTGTATGATTACATCAAGCCTCATCAGTCTTGATTTCACATTGGTTTTCATTTGTATGCATGATCGCAGAAGTAAATACTGAACTCGACAGTGTCCTTGTTGCGTCCCAACTGTCGCCAACACAGTGAAAGGCTTTCCAATTTCAAAACATATCTTTTAGCCAAGCTGGAACACCTGCCTGCTAATACAAATCAACTAACAGGGGTATTTGTTATATAAAGAATTGAATGGCCATTGAATCTATTATCTAAACTGACTAAGGCAACAGTGACATTAATAAACCTTGTTGTAGATACAACAAATTATGCCCCTTATTAATTCTGCTGAGAGCTGAACATTTTTACAAGACCGACATGAGCTGTGAAGATCAACACTCCACTTGTGTTCAATAATTGACGCAGAAAGACCAGTCCTTTTTGATTTTACTACACTTCATAGTCCGCAAAGCCGACCACAAGAGCCAATGCATTCATCAATCACTGTCAGACCTTTAGTTGTAGATACAGATAAATATAAGATTCCTGTCTTTGCTTGTCGGTTGGCTGTTCTTGAGCACATCCAAATGTTTCTTATACCCAGTTATGTTTCATGGAGATGCACACAGCAGCATTGCCCTATTTCAGCAAAGGCATCTGAATGAGGCTCCTTTAAAAAAAATGTAATGCTGAAAAGCAATAGCTGCTAGTGACAGTAGCTGTCTGTATATTCTTATTTGTAATTTAATTTAGGGTTTAATACTGTAGGTGTATTTATGTTGTTTTTCATTTTGCTTTTGTTTCTTGTTAAAAATGCATTGTTAAGGGGGGGAGTTGAGAACATTTTTGACAAATACGTTTGCCATTGTATTCATTCAAAGTAATTCAAAGTAAACATTGTACACAATTGTGTTGACTTTGTCAAGTGGAATGTATAGACTCCTACTGTAAGGCATCTACGGCACTTCAGGAAACTTTGAGGGGTATTGCTTATATAGAAGTATAAAAAATAATAAGGTACAAACATTGTCTTGTTTGTTTTTCAATGTCTGTCAGTGTATCATTTTAAGAATAATTCAAGATACATGGTAAATGGACTGCATTTATATAGCGCTTTATATTATTTGCCTCAAATTCACCCATACACACATACACACATTCATACACCGATGTGATATCAGCCATGCAAGCAGACACCTGACCACCGGAAGCAGTTAGGGTTAGGTGTCTTGCTCAAGAAGACCTCGACACTTGGTGTACCAGCAAGTTCTTGATCACCTATCACCCCGGTCTACCACTGTGCCACTTGCCATCCTGCATGAATAATCGAATGCCAAAATTCATAAACTTAACCAAAAACTAAACTTAAATTGTATTCCAAAGATGTCATTCTAAAGTCAAACCCCCAGCTCAGGTATTTATTCATGATTCTTTAGCAAAACCTCTTAAAGTAATTCTTGACACAGATGTACAGTTAAGGGATCCAGCAGGGTGCTGCAAAGTAATGGGCTTCAATTTTATGCAGACATGACCTTCGATGTTCCTACGAAACATCCCAAGCAAGTGAAGGTTATAGAATAATGCTAACACTGTTTAGCTACAAATCTCATCATTAGGTATAAGCCAATGCCTATTTTTGCAGTCAGAGATTTTGAGACTGAATGATAAATAGGTATTTTATCCAGAGATTGACATTTTAGATATTTATGATAGAGAAAGAGAGAAAAAAAAAACGGAATAACTTAACATCCCAAGTACAAATGTTCAGGGGTCGGGTAAATGGAAAACACAGATGATTACTTGCTTTTAGATGTTCAAAATGCTGCTTGGTTTATTAGATTTTTTTACATGGCGTGGAAGTGCTAATTAATTTCATCACTTGATTTTCACTTTTTCCTCCCTAATAATGTTTCAATGTGTACATTTGAAATGAGATATTTCTAGTGATTGTACACTTCTCCCCCCTGCTTTAAGACTCACGGAGAGGCTTGCCCTAACTGCCGTGATGATATGATGATTGTGTAGTGCACAGGGTGCTTTGCAGACACGGCAACCTATCTGATTTGGACAGCTGTGGAGAGCGCTGACAGTAAGGGGACAGGCGGAGCAAGGGGCAGTGTGCTGACCTGCAGATGTCAGGCCCATCTTTCTTAGACATGAGGGGCCAGCGTGTTCACTTTCTAATTTTACACATGTCAAACTCAGTAGCCATGACAGCGACAGTACATAGACTATATATGGATGAAATAGTATTGCCTCAACTGGGATTTTAATGACCACACTTGTAATTCCATCTTCCTTATGAAAGAAACCAGCGCTTAAGGTTTGCAAACGAGTTCACCTGCACTTTGTGTTGTTGAGGGTTTTTTCCCTCCACTTTTGTTAACCTCTTATATATACTGTATATAATATGTACATTTTTTTAAATGTTTTTGACCTCTGACAAGGAAGTGATGTTATTGGGCTGTCCCAATACTATAGGAATGTCCCGCTACAATGTCCTGCTATTTTAGCATTTACATGGTATTTTATGTTACTTCATAGAGTAGCACTCAATTATTTTTTTTTTAGAAATGAGGTTCAGTATTGTTCAACATTTTCATCATCGTGTACCGATAGTTTATTGGGCTGACACTTCTCACTGAGCTTAGAATGCAAGTCTACAGGCCTTCAAAATAAATATAGATGTCCTTTTCAAATGTAGAAAAGTGCAGAACAGTCAGTAGGATCTTTAAATGTTCTACCCAAACTAGGAAGGGTTATAGTAGAGAATAGCCTTTCGGACCGGATGCCTGACTAACAGGTAAGTGTGCATAGTGTAACTGTGAACAGCATAATTGCCTTTTTATGAATGCGACCACAAATGTGCTCAATCCGTGCTCCACATGTTTCTCCAACGTCAGTGTTTCTCATTGTGCGGTGGCGTGTTTAAAAGTTTGCCATTGTTTGCGCTTCGCCATGATGATGAAATTGCATGCATTGAGTATAACAGGGCATTACAGATGGTGGAGTAACTCGTGGGGGGCACAATAATGACGCACACTCATACAAATGGCTTGTTTGAACATTTCCCTTCCACAGAATGACTTGGGGATCTCGCACTCTATTTAGAGCCGCCTGGCTTCGACAGTTAAATGATTGTGCAGGTCTTGTTGTGGTCTTCCGTTGAGCAGGACTACGAGCAAGCCGCGCCAGTTGTCCCTCGAGTTCCAAAGCAGTGTGTCAGATCACAGCATTATCTCCCAGCCCCATATTAGCCTTATCCCCTCCCTGCAGTTACAGGCCTCTCTGAGAAAGCACTGTGTAAAAGTGATTGACAAAAAAGAGGCTTTGATGAATGAAAGGGTCCTTTGGTGTCTTCAGCAGAGTTTATATTCTCCACTTGATACAGTGTGCAGTGAGCGCTACTAAATTGAGTGCATGGCTACGCATGCCGGCTGTCACTCTGTAAACATTCAAATGTGAAGAGAAATTAGGCAAACAAGACAGGCATCATGAATTATGTAAAATGTGTTGACTCCTTTTTACATTTCTTTTTTTTTTTTGCAGTTGGTGATTCTGCTGTTTATTGTTTTAGACCAAATATTTAGACATACAGTATGACAAATCTGGTTTGGCCACAGTATTCAGTAAAAATGAACAAAACTGAGAAAATGCTGGTATTTGACACATTAAATGCTACAGTGCTTTTGATGCTGTGTCTACAGTATGAAGAGTAATTATATTGGGGTAACATATTTGTAATTACATTTGTAGTATGCAATGTTAGTATACAGAGTAGGGTATAGCACATGAGCCCATTTGAACATTTATGGAAATGTATTATATATGTAGTTTCTAAATAATCAGTGAGTATTTAGTTAATAATCTAAAATGAATCTAACATTTGTACTGTAGCTCTGCACCTGCCCCTGGGTGCATCTCATGACTTGTGTACATCAGGGACTAGATGTCTCCCATGATGTCAGTTAAGACTTATGATTGATAGTGCTTTATCTACAGCACTGCCAACACTGGAATCTTATCAACATTGTCAGGGGGAAGTTTCTCTCTGGTATGTCACTGTGTATTTGTCTTAGGCTTGTACAGTATTGCACACTGCAGAATTGCTTTTAGTATTGCGTCAATATAAACTATTGTTATTATATTTTACACTAAAGCTTCACTTGCAATGTTTTACAAACTCAAGTAGACTTGCGTTCTCGGCAAGTACACGCCTTCTGACATTCTTCTTCTGGACATCGTTTGGAAGAACGGTATTTAAGGTCCAATATGCATATAGTACATTGTCATGTAGAGCGAAACAGTTGTGCACATGCTAATACTGTATAGCTACTGTAGCAACAGCCACCTCAGAAAAGCTAATGTCTAATTAGTGCAGTTTATTTTAGTTCTGGTAAACAAGCATACAGCATAGAGAGAATCAGGATGCCACAATGATCTCCATGCTTTTCCTCTTCACCTGCAGAAGCTGGAGTCTTAAACCCAGAACAACTATTCAAATACAACCCATTATGTAATTGTCTGTGGTAACAACTTAGGTAAACTTTTGCCTCCAAAATAACACCTCCATTAATATTTTGTTCTCTCTTATGAGAGACATGTCGTTTTAATTGGGGTGCATGACTTTGAAAAGTAGACATTATATTCCTAATTATTATAAATTATGAATCGCGTATTACTTGCTGCCCCCAGTAATAAGCGATAAATATCTATGACCGCTTCCTTCAGAGCTTCAACTCGGAACGCACTCAATCAGCTTACTTTGTCATAATAGGCTATGTATTTTAATGTACTCAGTCTAGCAGCATGTTAAAGGCTGTGAGCACATTCACGTAAGGGTGGACTTGACTAGCAATCAATAACACCAAGGATAATTTCCAGAGAGCACACATGACAGGAAAATACCATGAATAAATAAGAACTTTCCTGACACCCAAACAGTCTACAATATCGATGCTGCCATATCCAAGTTGATTGCTGGAGGGAGATGCACAATACATGTAGTCTAAGATCATACAATGACTCACTGTCAGTGTATCTTATGTAGGTGCATGGACATGCCTTTTACAGTACTGTGAGTTTTCAATACTATCATGTACTAAACATCAAATAAATACAATACAATACAATTCATAAATAAATAAATGTAATTCAATCCACACACTGACTGCTATCAATATACTTCTGTAAACATTAGTTCTTAATTTACTTACTAAATTGATATAAATATAATGTTAATAAGAGATAATTCAAAGGTATAAGTTGTCAAAGGGAAAATAAGTACTGTATGTTGTAAACAAAAGCATTTTATCTGATGCTGCACCTGCTTTGTTTGTATGGGCTGACTAAAGAGAGGTGTGACCATTATTTGTATACCAAGTGGCAGAAAGACCATACGATCACACACAGTACAGAAAAGTAGAGGCATATAAATATCCATTAATAATAGGAAGGTCATATTTAGAAATACATGTCATTCCTTTTTATTTTGAGGATATGACTTATAGATGCAGGTTGTTATGAGTTTGCGTTTGCGGATTGTTTGATTTATGTTTTGAGATGGCACATCTTAAAATCTAGTTTTGGGCATATGTTTGCAGTTTCACCAGAAAACTTATATTTAGAGCTCTGAGTAGTGAAATGGACTATTGTGTGTGTGTGTGTGTGTGTGTGTGTGTGTGTGCATGTGCGTGTGTGTGTCACAATTACAATGCTGTAACATGATTATGTTGCTATTCCTTGTTATTTACAGTCAAATAAACCCCACTTATTTCAGCATGCATTGGTGTAATATAAACGCAGCCATGCCAATATTATTGGTAGGCATAGCTATAGTTCAGTAATCTACTTTGCAGTAGGAAGTAGATTTATGTGTTGTGGGTGTAGGAAAGTGCCTTTGTGCATGGATGAGTAAAAAAACTGTGATTTAAAACTGAGTGATTTAAACACTTTTTGGGAGCATCCAATCGCCCCAAACACATCCTCCTTGCAAAGCAAAGCAACGGGGTCTATATATTATTCTGCATTTCTTTCAAGCTGGGTTCAGTGATCTCTTACACTTTAGTGAGAGTTATATTTTAGAATTTCCATCTTGTTCATCACCTTTAACACATACAACAAAATAATGCGTCAGGCCTTTCTAGGATAAAATAAAATGCTGATAGAGTAAAAGGATCTATGACACAGACGGACAGTTGACAGAGAGATGGACAGTTGACAGAGAGACTGACAGATAGATACTGTAGAAAGATACTTTATGCCAGAGGCAAGGACTCTGACATACTGTGTAAACATAATTGCTATTGGATTGATGTCGTGATAGCATTTGAGGTTTAACTTAGCAGAGAAATATCAGAGATAGCGACCAATTCTGTTTTCCCTCAGGCTAGACCCTTCTAGGCAATATGGTGAGGCCTTGATGTTCACTCATAATGGGGGGGAATTGGCTCCACAGCTCCATAGCTTCTGGCTGGAGCCTTCCCTCATATCACACCAGCTTATTAAAAACTCATGTCGTGAGAGAATAAGTGGCCGACCTTCAGAAAGCTCAACAAACTAAATACTGTTGGAGTATTTTGGAGTTTGGCTAGAATAAGCCAGTATAATTGTTTTAACTGAAGTACTCCCTCAGTGAAGTAGAGCATAGAGATATTTACCTAATTCAAAATATCCAGCAAATATTTCCTACTGATAGAATAAGACCACGGCTGTCCGCGAAGACTGCAGTGGCATGGTCACTGCTGATCTGCCTCAGAGCCATGGAAATAACATAGTTCACATGGTTCATGAAGAGGCAAAATAGTTGTGGTGGGCAATTTGAAGATATAGAACTTAATGTTATGGTACTTACTAATCAATAAAAGCAACGATTTACATTTAAAATAGAATTTATAGTGTACTTTTAGTATTTAAGCCAACTTCCGGGAACTATTTTGAGGCTCCGTTGCTGTGAAAAACGATTCATTGGAGTGAACGAATATGGCGTAACTGTTATTTCCATGGCTCTGGTCTGCCTCAGCAAAGAGCCAGTATAAGCAGCACGTGATGGTCCAACCGACCGAGCAGCTTGTTTCTCCTTCAGCAGCTTGTTTCTGGCAAGAACAAGTGTTGCTTGTTTGATTGACAAGCAGGCACATGTAAGTTCATGTAGGTTGAGCGCATGCAGCCTTTTTCCTACAAGCAGCAGAAGTTTATTGTGAGGGGTCACACAAGTGTTTTAACTCCTTTGGAAGATCTTACAGTATGTTGAGATGATGACTGTGATTAATTGTCATATTTGTAAAGATGCAGTTATTATAAATCCACACGGGCCGACGGTTGCTTAATGAATAATAAAGCATATCTGAATAAAACGGTTAATGTGGCATTGTATTAATAGTTTATTACTGAAGCATGATTTATTGGTGATTGACAAAAAAAAAATAGCAGATGAACTTAATTAACTTTCATGAAATAAAAAAATGTTTTGGAATCACTTCGTTTTACAAGAAAAACTTGAAAAAACATGACACATTAATTATTATATAATGACTGAAGCAAACTATATTCTTATTGTTAGGCCAAGCATTTGAGGGCTTGAGCCCAAGACCACTGAGCTGCAAGTCAGTTACCCTAAACACTAACCTATTCTGTGCCACCGTGTCTGATATTTTTTCTGTTTTGAGAACACAGCAAAGTAAAGTACCACAAGGGGAATCTTCTCCCCGGTCTAAGGTCAATGCTTTTGTCTGTTTAAAGTATAGAGAGAACACTACTGTGTTGACACAATGAGTTCATTAACTAGAGAAGACATTCAAAGCTGTGTAAAAATAGAGGATGTACCGTTACATACAGTACATTATTCTTTCACAGAAATTCAACGACAATGAAAGGCTATAAGAATAATGCATTTGGGTTTGATGCCCAGCAATAAGATACAGAAGTTAAATGTTAACACAAAATGTCTGAACCCCAAAGGGAGTTTTTTTGGAATTAGTAACTTTTACACTTGAGTTATGACAACTGAATTGTTTAATTTGCTGTTTAATCACTGTAACCCACATTTTACGGTAGGTGTTTCCTTTATGAAAAATATTAGGCTTGCATGGACTCGATGACATCAGCAATCAAAATTATTTCTCAATGATTATGATGTAAAACACTAATAATATAATAGAGCAATAAACTCTGCAAACGCAGAGTCTATTTATTATTCACAATAGAAGTAGGCCTGCGTAATGCAATGATGTTAAAGTGTGCTTCAGAGCATTGTTTGTAAATTAAGTTCACACTGTGATCTATCCTGTTGGCCAGTTACCTTTCAAAGTATCTGTGTGCGCAGTGCGAGAAAGAATGCTTATGTCAAAATGGAAGAAATCGGCGCCGAGCTCTCTGGCATGGCAACACTGAACGAAGATATTGTCTGAGTTCCTTCTCGTTGCTTCGCAACATTCTGCTAAAATGCCATAAAGTACTTAGATCCCGTATTACAGTATGAACAGAATTATGTGGTGCTGCACTGTGCTAAAGTCTGTCATGTTTAGGCACCTTATGTACCCCTTGAGCTGTTCTGCCTTGGCAATAGTACCCCCATATTTGTGTGTGGATAATGTCCCTAAATGTGTTCTATTGAACGCACATGTCCATGTGTAAGCTAACTGATTTATTTGTGTGCACGTGAACTTCAGAGTAGTTTAACAATTGACACCTAGCCTGGATAATTATACAGTAGTTGTGCCTTGCATACCTAGCCTATACATTTATTTTACTGTAGCAATCGACATTTGTAATATTTTGTAAATAATTTGTAACCCACAAACTTTCCACGTACCCCTTGTAAGCTGCTCAAGTACCCCTGGTTGGGAACCACTGCAGTAGGCTACCAATAACACTTTCTTCTCACATCCTCAACCCACAGTCACATACTGTTTACAGGCGGCTATAGACACCCATCTCTCAGCACGCTCTGCTGCTTCAACCCATTACTCTTAGACGTGTAGTTACTATTTCACCAATCCCCCTCTGAATATGTGCATTTCCCCACTGAAAATGTGGCGCTCATACAATATAGTAAAATAGTAATCCTCAGCAGCAAGAAATGATACCTTATTGCATTTCCAGGGTGTCCCTGCTTGCCCAGACAGGTATGGTTCGGTGGCACTCTGGGGGATGAAGATAGGGCAAGTGGCATGGACACTAAGAAAAGACTGCCCCGGAGGTATTGGCAGGGAATCTGCTGCGGACAGCAGAATAGCCCCTATTGCCCTAGGGGTAACACTGGGAGAGAAGGTGAGGTACATTTCAGAAAATAACCAGTGAGTTTGCGGTCACAGACTTCTCTAAGACAGAACTGGAAGTTAACTCAACTTAATAAAAAATAAAAAAAGGTGT
>JAODLL010003657.1:0-11603 GCA_026546735.1 Forbesichthys agassizii
CCTAATTATAGTTGAGTGTTTTTAATGTTTTTTTTTAGAAAGAGTATTCGAATACTCGTTCGGAAATACCATCAAGTCTTCGAAACATGTAAAATGGTATTCGGGACAGCCCTAGTGTGTGCATGCTTTTTATTTGAAAATGAGCCAGTCTCCTCAAAATAGCATCATTTTTAAAAGCCTCCTATCGTGAATGTTTTCCCCGTTGTGTGGTATCAAGGGGCCGGAAAGAGCTGGCCTAATTCTGAACCATGTCATTTAGCCAAAGGTCCTCACCAAAAAGCCTAACCTAAAATATAAGAAATGTTTATCTGAATCGTAAACAATAGTCACTGCATCCCCCTCATATAGCAAGTCAAGTTAGGGTATGTTAAATGTATTATTTTACAAGAGAGACCTGTAATCCTTAAAAAAGGATTACAGCATAACTGAATGTGATTACAGACTGGAGGCATTTGAATGTGAATGATATGGGGCCTTTAAAGTTATAATGTAAATATTACTCTGTATTGCAAGTCTCACCTTATAAACAACCTTGTGTGTTACTGACACGTCCTTGCAAAAGGCACTTAATGCCTGCCTGCTAACTCATTATAAATCACTGTGAAACTCAACTAATACATCCATGCTTCACTGGGCTAAATTTGGAACAAGACCGGAACAAAGTACACCAGAAAGTGGGTTAGCAGCTTTTTCTAAGAGTAGCAAAGGAGGTGCTAATATCCTGTCTTAGAAAATTAGAGGCTATTATTTCATCTCACCTCAATGTGTTTTCTGAATGGAGTGCTCACACTCTCAATCTCATTCTCAAGATGTAATGTTTAGTGTGCTATGTTAATAAACAAAATGTTTAGCTCGTGCCCTTGTATGAATGAATCGTAGGGTGGACACTGCAACCTGTCCCTGAGGGTAAATGGCAAAAGGACGCTGGATAATGCAAGAATCACCGAATTAGGTAAGATTTGCTTCCTTTGTCTAATTTAGTCATCTACCGAAACAAACCGCTTCCCTTCCCTCCCTGAACAAAATTGCATCTTGAAGTCACAAACGCCTCTTCATCCACCCTCTGTGGTGTGACTCAGCCTATTCCCAGAGGATAATCCCAGCCAAGGGAACACCACTTAGGAGGAGCATGTGGGATAAACAGCTCTCTCCCACACACACGAATCACAAAGCCCACGGGAGACTTTACAGAGGCTTAAATCCACTAAGTGTATATCCAAAAGCTCTGTGGCTGAGAGTTGGATTAGCCATGACTCTTTATTCGGTCTGTCAAAACCCTTATATTGCATTCAATGCCTAGTCCATAAGAATTTTCCTTTGCTCTGTGTCAGACAGATAAGTCCACTGCATATTTGTTTTGGGAAAACAGCAGGGCATCCTACTAGTTTGTGGGCGTTGCAGTTACCTGCTAAGAACAAACTGTAATGTATGCCATTATCTACAGGTGTAGACAACTGATACAACAAGCAAAATGTTCTAACCTAGCCTTACGTCATGTATATACACATGCAACCCGTACGTCAAAGGCATCATTGCAGACGTTGCATCTCTGCAAACCGCCCCTCCCGTCCCCTCAATCAGAGACGTGTGCAGTAAGGTGTCCTGTGAGATAAATATATGCCGTTCTCGCTCCCGCTGGTGACACTGCTCTGTAGGCCCGTCTGACATTGCGGCGCGAGGGAGAGGCAGAACAATACCGTACCACCCCAGGCTGTCGCAGTTACACATCTGAGGTCTGAATTTCCTTTTTGAATGAGTTGTGTTTATCTGTGTCATCCATTATTTAAAGGTCGCCTATAGGCAGGGCGTACGTACGTATGTACACACAAATGTACACACAAACGCGCGCGCAAACACACACGTCTAGGTCAGGAACATACAAGCTCAGGTCAAAGGTCAAAAAGCACCACAATACCACGAAGATTGAAGCTTACACATCTATTTATCTTCTCATACTGTACTGCTCCACTTAATCCCATGTGGTTGCATTTTGGGAAATGTATCAGCTTGCAAAAACCACACGAGACATGCAAGGTCGCGCAAATGACTACCGTTTGCCCATTTCAACGTGTACGCCATCATACAGTACTTTGAGACATGGAGCAAACAAATAGCTTCCGTGTTTACAACATATGCTCTCCTGCCACTGTGCATGCCGCCCCCACAGTGGGGGGAATAGTCTGTGTATGTGTATGTGAGAGACAATATAGTCCAGTGTGGAGAAGTCAGGCAAGCAAGGGGGAAGGGGGGGTAGAGCCTTGCAGTGATGCAGTGGTTTGGAGGATCAGACGTCACATGGAGACAGACAGGATAAGGCCCGGGGGGGGGGGGGTGTAGATGCAAACGACAATCACTTTCCTATTCTGCCTTCACAGCAGGAGGCAAAACGCTCAACTTCTTCGGCTACCCTCCACAGTAGGGGATAAACTCAATTATTATCTGCAATTCATGTTTACAGTAGCTTACAAAATAGTTGCATGTTTAAACTTGAAAAGTAATATAGCAACCACTCACAGATGCGCTGTTTTTGTTGTGAATAAATACAAATACAAAAAGGCGCGCGCACGCACACACACACACACACATACACACACGCAACATTACAGAGGTCACAATCAAATCAATGGGGACGGAGAGCTGCGCTTGGAGTGAGCACAGCTGATAATAATATGGACAGACCTTTGGTAGCATGGGTGCCTGGTACAGATGAGAGATTTGTCACACACAAAATTGAGCTGGGACTTGCCATGTATTCATTTTTGTTGGCCTCGCACAAAGCATGCTGTTGTAAATGCTCCCGTCACCACACACGGTATTTGTACAAAGTTCAAACTAGACTAAACTAGACACAGAGTTTAATCTCACTTGCAAAGGCATCGGCTGATTATTGGCTGCCTACTGCGACGAGTAATTCAAAACTAGTGGGAACAATCACCCTGACCTTCTGTGATGAGACCAAGACCAGCTGGCCTGCCATAAAACTCAGCCAGAGAGAGAGAGTGTATCATCTCTTCCTTCACAGAATCATTTCTTCTCCCTCCGATTCAGGGACTGGCGGGATATTAAATCAGACACAGAACTCAATTAGAGAAAGCGCCGAGCCCTGCCCCAAGCAGAGGGAAGGACAGGGCGGGAGTGTTGGTGATTTGCGAGCAGGCGGAGGGGATATTTAGGACAGGACCTTCAGACGAGGCAGAGGCTGGGAGCTTTATGACAAGGGAACGCACTGGGGTGTGCAGGTTTATTTTTATCGACATCTGTTAATAGGTCTTTATACTGGCTGATGCTGCACATGGGGAGAGCGGCTAGGGTATAGCTACTGAGGCTAGTTGTTAACGCTGGCCACTGAAAGCCTCTATCGGTTATAATTATGCAATTGATCTAGCCGACACTCTTATCCAAAGTGACTTACAACTAGAAGTAGGTCTATTAATTAAAGGAACAGGTAGGGGTTATGTATCTTGGTAGACCTGGCACAGTAAGGATCGATCCCACAACCTTTCAGCTGCCTGGGAGTCACCTTAACACATACTGTTCTGGGTGTAATGTATAGAACTCTTCAACATTTTTCAGGCCAAGAACCATTTGGCAGATAAAACATGGCACAGGGACCCCCTATCACATATGGTATAACATTTTAGTTGCTGGGCCAACAATAACGTGTATACAACAGCCTATAATGCCATGTATAAAAGGAAGTATAGGGCAGGCCACTAACTAAGCCATTTAAATAGTTGACATTTATATATATATATATGTATAGCACAGGTTGCATTTTATTTTCAGAAGAAAATAAGTTTAGGATCAAATAATTTGGAGGACCCCCTGCAGTACCTCTGAGGACCCCCCTAGGTTTCTCGGCCCGCCTGTTGACCTCTGGTATAGACCATTTAGTTTTAACCCACATTCCAGGTTAAATTATAAAACAATAATAACAAAAACAAACCAAAAAAGCAGTACAGTACCGATACTGTACAAATCAGATCAGTTTCTCTTTCATACACAAACGAACATGCATCAAAGAAAGTAAACTAAAGGAACTAAAAACTAAAAATAGAGGCAACCTTTGTCTCGATGAAACCCTCTTGAAAAAATACAAACAAAAAACACACTGACAAACACACACTTGCGTCTCAGTGAGGCGGGAAGCAGGTTTACTTTGTGTTACGCAACCCCCCCTCCCGGAGACAAATTAGCATGCTAAAGCCATTATTACTAAGCACGTTGGTGGTGGGGCGTGACCAGGGTCATGACCCCCCCCTCACTGCACCCTGAGAGGCCCCGCTGAGGTCACCGGAGCTGACAGACAGACAGACAGTGGCAGCGGAACTGGAGGAGGAGGAGAGATAAAGAGGATGCGGTGGCGCAGGCAGACACAAACAGCAAGCTATCTTGATATGGGTGGGGCTGCAGCGGAGAGGAAAGCACTATGAACATTCAAATACGCACAAAGCGGGTAGAGCCACTGCACTGCAAGCAGGTGGCAAGAGAAGTTAGACAAAGTGACAACAGGAGGCTGCGGAGGAGCCAGGAATACTGCAGGGCCTGGAGGGCCATAGCACCTCTCCACTCCCTAGGTTATAACCCAGGGAACCCCATCCCGTGCCTGTTGTAGGCTACATTGTAAGACATATTATATGCCTTCCCCCCAGCTAGGACAGTTGAGTGGACTGGGTCCGACCGGAGTAGCCCCCCCATAGTCTTCCGAGGAGGTCCCACATCAGTGCTTGTCCATCTACAGCCTCCTCTGCCGAAATATAAACTATTTACTTATTAAGCACATCTGGGCATCAGCAAATACATGCTAAAATAGACACATGTAGGTGAGACAGTAAATAATTCAACTACATCAGAAAAATTACTTGTACAGAAATATGACATGTTTTTCACAGACATGTAAAACAAATAATTATAAATTTCAGGTATAGACTAATAATATAACTCTTCTTCATATTTTGTCCAATAAGGCACATTGGAAAGTATCTTTATTGCTTTCTGCTATATACTGTATTTAGCCATGTAACTGAAGCAGAACAATGGTATTAGAATTATAAATACCATTGTAGTAGACATTGGCTGTAGTATTAAGTGATTACTGCAGCAGAAAACAACATCTCAGCAGAAGAGAATAGCTTCTTTCCGCCCCCCCCCCAGTAACATCTGATCACATGCGCTGGCATGCAAAAGCACCTTAGGCTACCTAGGCTAAAATAATTTACATTTCCAGCATTTTATCAGATGCTTTTATCTAAAGTGACTTTCGTCATTCATCAATAGCTGAATAGGTCACGCATTTTAAGTAGTCGTAAATAAAAACATTGTTAGAATGATGACATCAGTGGTCATCAGGGCTAGCTTAGTTACTAGGCATCACGCTATTACATCAGAATTGCTAAAAGCCTTTTCTTTAAAGCAAATATAGTAAGAGACAGGGTGTGTGTGTGTACAGTTTATATGTTTAACCACACCACATGACACAAGTTCTCTATTGTCAGTTATCTCTGGTAGATCAGGGCAGGTAAGAAAGTGTTCACTGACAGTGGATTGGGAATGTCACTATATTCGATCGGGACTGTCAGTGAACACCCAAAGCCAGAGATGAGCAAATCAGCGTACGGTGAAAATCAGGAGGGGGCGGAAGAAATCCAGACCATTCGACAACACCTCATAACACAGGGTGAAACAGAATGCAGACAGGTTGTGTTACTCACAAACCTCAGATATATTATTTGCTTTCACACTTAAGACATACAACATTACTGTAAGTGAAAAATACCAGTACTAAATGTAGCCTGTTTTGGATATTCTTTCAAACGTATCATCTTTATTAAATAATCAAAAGCAGGCGAAACGACCGTTAGCTTTCTATGTATTAGTGTAATTAATGATTTACATTAACAGAACAGATACTTTTATCAAAAGAACCAGAATTATTTTTATGCATTAACATTAACAAGTAAATGAACCAGTTACAAGACAAACACCAAGAGTAGCTACTTAATTTGTGCTTGTGTGTGTGCGCGTGCGTGTTGCAGACTAAATAGTGATCAGTTGGCTTATTTTGTTAATGGGACAGTTTCTACAAATATACACGCATGCCCTCAATACACCATACTCATGCCTTCTTTAACATGCAAATGAGTCAGTCTGTGCAGTTCAGTGGTTTTAGCTGAGCAGAGAAACCCACCCTAACTCTGTCGAGTCAGTGTCTTTGTGTGTCATTATCTGCTAACGCCTTGATGGCTTCCAACCTGAAAGCTCACTGAAATGCATGGCAGTGTACATGGCACTCAAGGCTATACTTGCACCCAGTTATACACTTGAGGAGAACAAACTAAATAAACAACAACATTGCAGCCCCTAAAGCTCATAAATCATGAACTATGTAACATATTTCTAATTTATAGTAACACAATGTACTATAATAACACCAAATATTTAAAACCAAATAAAACCAAAATGTTTGTAAAACTTTTAGTTCACAGTGCCCTTTAACATGTGAATGTGTGATTATGGCAGATATTGTAGCAGCAATGTCATAACAGGAACTTTATATTAATGTCCTCATTCTCACCCCCTGACAAAACATTTTTAAATAAACCTGAGCTGAAGTAAACAAAGTGGCAGCAACTGTCAAATGTGTCATATAAGCCTGGGTATTCAGCACTCATCAAAAATGAACAACACTCTTGGAACTAGACATTGATTACAGATACAGTATGCTCATCTGATGCACTGATCTGCTCTGATGCAACTCCCAGAGAGGTTATTGCAGCATAAAGAATAAAGATGGATTGGCACATTTCTGATCTATTTTAATATCGCCTACTTTACTTTGGTAATTGCACCACTCCCACTGCTAATAAGTCAGCACTCATATTACTAATAAAGAAATCAAATCCCATTTTCTTTCTATAATACATTTTGTAGTTCTCATTTTGTATCTACCAACACATTTGAGCATATTTCCTGAGGCTATATCACAGCATGCTGCAAGACAAATCAGCCTATCTGCCTGTGTTTCTTCACACTATGACACATACACTGGTTACATTGCACACTCAACAAATTTGCCATCCTGTACTCTGTAACCTAATTACTCTAAAAATGCATAGATTTTACAACTGCAAGTGCACAGCCAGGTTGTGCCATCAGCACTAAAAGGTTTTAAGTTACTGTACATACTTATGCATAACCCCTACATGCCTTATCCTAAGGCCCGTGCTGTTGTGGTTTGGCAGACCAATTACAAAACCAACAAGCCTATTGACAGTAGACATTAACCTAAGTCCTTGGAAAACTTTATTTAAAAGCACAGTTTTGTCAAATAAATCATAGAGAGACATTTTGGGCAGGGGGTGGTGGGTGAATAATTGTCATGTCTGGTGAGCCCATAAAGCAAACGGATGGAGATTATGGTCTGTGTAACGCGTGTTGTGACTTAGCAGTGATGTAATGATTTGGGAGAGATTTTCATATGCTAGCATTTTACACTATGACAATTATACTAACATGATGGGAGGAACAGACTTGTATTTTCTGAGCTACTTAATTAGTCTACTCCTCGGCTTCCTCACTTTTTATGTTTGCAATTTGTCACATGGGCAAGGCGATAGGGTGTTTATTTCTGTTCAATTAAAATTATATCACTTCATTATCTCTTTGTTAAAAAAGGTGGAAAATAAACCAAGTAATTATTATGGGATGCAGCTTGTTCTAAGTTTCTTTATAAGGACATCCGACTCCTATATGGGTACCCCACAGTAGAATCACAGCAAACCTTCTCCTCACCACAATGGCCATTTGGCTGAGTGACTAACCGTAGCGGAAACAAAACGCATAATAATCTGGCGATGATAGAACCATGCTCTTGCCTTCAGCTTTCAACTGTCCTCTCCCAAATGTCCTATTTTTAACAAACGCCTGCCAGCTCAAGATCCTCACATTCTTACACGGGCCATATTGGCTTAGGTCAACAAAAAATTAAAAAACAAAGATCTATTGAGGCATGCGCTAAACGAGCACAGAATACAGAATGCCAACATATATGTCACCGACAGGATAACGGCCAAACTTAAGGGAGCTGGGAGGACCGTTGACCTTGGCAGGCATTGACGTCTACTGGATGAGCTCATGTTCAATATCAGTGTCTGCCTTTTATTACATGGGTTGGGCCTATTTGAGGGGGAGGGGGAAGGACACTCATCACCCACAACGCAAGTGTTCATTGCCAGTGCTGACATGAATTTTTTTTTTTTAAAGAAAATGTATTGTATTAATTTATATAATTTTAAAAAAGCCCGGGCTTGTCAAGAGACACTACAGCATTTTCTCCTGAGATAGTGGTTTTAGGTTAATGTTTTTGGAAATTCTAATTCTGATTCATACGGTTTGTATTTTGTCTGGTTAGTCTACAAAATTCAAAACAAACCAAGTATTTAAAAACAGAATCATAATTTAGATTATTATTTGGTGATCAGACAGCCATAGGGGCATAAGCTGCTGCCTCAGCATTTACAGTCGACCGGCAGGTTCAGAAAGAGACTGGCAAACTGTGTGTGTGTGTGTGTGTGTGATGCCTTCTCCTCCGCTCATCGGTACGCTGGGATGGAGTGCGATGAGCGTGAGAGAGCAGATCAGTCATAGCCTGACAGAATTCATTAAGAGGTGTAATTTCCTCCCCGCCATCAGAGACACAGAAATATGCACTGGGCAAATGATGGATTCCACACGTTCCCAAAGCATTTATTTATTGCTTTATATGAAATATAGACTCAAAAGGACATCGTCAATTTCTTTATGCAAGTAGGACATGGGAAGGAGGGGGTTACCTATGGAATATAAATTTGAGAGAAATGCTTCCCAAAGTAGCCCATGTAATTTTAAAGCGGCTCCACAGACATTATAACAGACAAAGGGTATATTGCTGCTAGCCCATTTTAAAAGAACCAAAATATATACTACTGTAGATCATTTAATGTATTATTATTCTATAATACTTTTATTGGCAAAACAACATGGGCAGAATTAGATGACATCTCTGCTGTGCTTTAGTCACCCTCTGTTCCAACAGAGGGTTGCTCACTCAATGGCCAAACGGAATGCTGACAAAGCACCTTAGTCCATCTGACCCACAGTCAGTCCCACTCAAAGAGAAAACATAGGATGCATGAGATCCTCTCTTCATGCCAGTATGGCAAAACACTAATGGGACTACAGTGCACTGCACACACAGTAAAATAGCATTACTTAGCTCATTCATTCATTTAGACAACAACAAAGTGGCAAAAATAGTATTGGTGGAACTATTTGAAAGCACCAGAATGGCAACAGAAATGATTTGACCAGGAGCACCAAATGTTATTCTTCAGTGTACAATGCATGTACATAGAACATGAAACATAATTTGTTTCACGTTATAAAAACTACAGCCTAAAGCCTTTACTATGCCTATTACTTAATACTGATGATCAAATATACGTACTCACCTCACTATTGTGTCCTCTAAGGTTGAAGTTTATTCTTTGAGGGGTTGTCCGGTCCCTTCTACAGTGGCTGGATGTAAACGTGACCCCGACTACCCCTCGACCGTTCCCGGTAGCGAGCCAGCCTTCCTCATAGTAGCGCTTCCTGCACACAGGTTTTTCCTTCTCGCTCTTGGGCACACGGCCCTTCCATGACAGGCAGAGGATGTTAGAGTCGCTGCAGAGGACTGGTCCATGCTCCACCGCGGCAAACATTCCTGCCGCGAGGGAGACGCAACCCTGTGGACAAAATCTATCCAGGCGTTTTTCTCAAGTTATGATAGTTATGACCGCTTCTTCCCCACCGATGTTGTGCTGATGTGGGAGATGATGAAGCCACAGCCGTGCATAGTATGGTTACTTGTTTTCTTACTTGGGCAAATCCTAGCGGTTAGCAACATACTCACTAATTATTTATAGTAAACAAATATCACTTTATCGGGTTGTAAATCGCATCTGACTTGAATAAATGATGACTAGAACAACACTTAATTAAAAGTTAATGTATAGCGCAGCAGAATGCATCAACAAAAAGGCACGACCTCAAGTCATTTTAATGTGTTGGATTCAAAAAATTCTGAAAAGCGCAATAGTCTTTACTCCTCTTGCCGTTTTATGCCACATGGCGAAGAAAATAAAAACGTCCATGTAAAAACAGTCTGGAGAAATTGTTTGTAATATCCACTATTACATTGCCCTTGTATTTAATCTCAATCGCAAACTTCCCAACGGTTGCAATTAATATGTGTACGGCCAAAAGTCATATCTGGGCCCCGTTTCCTCCTCACGCTCTCTGCTATCTAAGAGGAGCAGGGACTCCTCGCATCAGCTGTCAAGCCACATGAGTGCGGCTTCTCCCAGCAACGTCATTACGTCACCAACCTTCCGTTACCTATGCAGGTCGGGGATCCCATGAAGGGCTGAAAAAGGAAAAACGAATTTCAGATCAATCCACAAATATTAATTGTTTTATTAAACCGGAAAATATATATCTGCTGGACAACATCATTGTAAAAAAAAAAAAAAAAAAAAGTCTACGGTTACATTAATAGCCTATATTGGGGGGAATGCAATGGGGAACAAAAGATGGGCACGGAGATGATATAGCCACGCTACAGACACTGAATGAACATACATGTTAGAGAGCAACAAAGACTGGCAAGCATAAATAAATACGTGCATACCATGGCCGTTAACGCTGCTATTAAATACAACACAAGTATGAAATTAAATGTGTAATTTATCAACAATACGGGTAAAAAGTGTCCAGATGTCAAAACAAGTGCTAAAATATGGACACATCGATGTATCCATGCAAAAATATTAGGAGCTACCCTTACAAAAGGTCTCGTTTATATGAACGGATACTTTAGGTAACATAAATCATTATATTGTACACAATGCCTCTACAGCTAGCCAGGTGAACAGATATTTTGAGCTCCTAAATTAAGATTAGAACATGACAATTATCTTTTCCATACGTGTGTCAATTACTCTACATGGAACAAGGGATTTCATTCAACTAAAACAAAAAAAAGTCTGCCTGACCGATAGAAGATATAGCTCGTAGCAATCTGTGTACAGTCTATGGGCTAGCTCGTGAAATATGTGGCTAGTTAGTTAGCTGGCTATAGCGAGCTAAAGCAGAACCAGCATCATCGTTCGGATTCTAGGTGGCTGTCTGCCGCTGGTACTCTACCATACTCGCTAGCTCGTTACGACTAGCCTACGTGGTTAGCGGTAGCATACATTGATATGGTTTATACTAAATATTTGAAACGTCCCTTTATCTAGACACTCAAATCAATTTACGAAAAGTGCGACAGTCGTCACAGTGACAAAATAGCATCGCATATACTGCAAAGAAAGACATCATCAATGGAGAGGCCAAAGCTTACCTCCTCCCTATGTATGTGTTTGTTCTGCCTGTAACTGACTGTACGGTACACTGGCAGGGCCCAATACTGTGTATCACATGACCAACCCATGATTAACAACAAATCCTGTGCCAAATGAGAAATACTTAAAAAATAAGAATACAAAAAACCCCAATATATATTCTATATCATATAGCCTATA
>JAODLL010003659.1:0-11601 GCA_026546735.1 Forbesichthys agassizii
TTTCATATGATTAGTTAATTCATTCAGATCTAGGATGTGTTATCTTAGTGTTCCCTTTATTTTTTTGAGCAGTGTATGAAGGTAAAGGGGTTCGAACATGGGAACTTCTTGCTGTGAGGCCACAGTGCTATCCACTGGGCCACCATACTGATATTTGTGTCACATTAAGTGTAACATGTAAGAGGAATTGTAACAGGAAGTGTATCATGCAGTGTAACATGACGTTTAACACGTGAAACAGGAAGTGTAACACGTGTCACGTGACGTGTAACACGTGAAACAGGAAGTGTAACACGTGTAACGTGATGTGTAACACGTGAAACATTAAGTGTAACACGTGTAACAGGAAGTGTAACACGTGTAACGTGACGTGTAAAACGTGAAACATTAATTGTAACATTAAGTGTAACACGTGAAACGTGACGTGTAACACGTGAAACAGGAAGTGTAACACGTGTAATGTGACGTGTAACACGTGAAACAGGAAGTGTAACACGTGTAACGTGACGTGTAACACGTGAAACAGGAAGTGTAACACGTGTAACGTGACGTGTAACACGTGAAAAATTAAGTGTAACACGTGAAACAGTAAGTGTAACACGTAAAACATTAAGTGTAACACGTGTAACGTGATGTGTAACACGTGAAATATTAAGTGTAACGCGTTAAACATTAAGTGTAACACGTGGAACGTGACGTGTAACACGTGAAACATTAAGTGTAACACGTGTAACTGGAAGTAATATGTGTAACATGAATTGTAACACGTGTAACAAAGATAAGCACTGTTCTTGAAAGACACCCAGGAAAGCCACGTTATGTGGGACGACCCAATAAAGCTATTTCAGACAATGTAAAGGCCAGGCGACAACAGTGTGTATGCTGCCTCAAGCCAACAACATTGTGCAGTGATGGGAAGAGATAGCAAAAGCCCATATTGAGAGCGTAAAATAAGAGTTACCCTCTATGATGGGCTGAACCTGACAGCAATACTTTTAATGACGTGGTGAAGGGGCCATCATTGTTAGCATTTAGCAAGCAACACTAATCAGGGCCAGACTTAACAATCACCACTTGAAACATCAACGTCCATCTCAAGAGACAAGTAAATATTTCCTGGTTACGACAAACTCATCTGACAGTTGACAGTTGATTTGTCTATGTATCGAGAGTCAACGGCCTTCACAACACAAAGACAACCAGGGTCTTCTTAAAAGAATGCAGCACAACAGGTCACACGTCAACTGTGTCAAGGGATATAATACGTAAAAGACGATCACACAGACTTTTACCATACATGACTGACAAAACCCAATACACTGACAGAAAATAATTCTCATAAACAATAAAGTCATATACTTTATACATTTCAGATGATATGCAAAGTAACTCTGCAGTTAGATCCAAGTCAAATCCCAATGTCAATTAAATAAAATAAAAACTCTTCACTGTATTTCCAGCAAATCCAATCATAGTGCTGGAGATGACTCTGGGGAGATGATTTTTGTTTATATTTCAAACACCGAGCAACTTAAGGAATTATCATTACCTCATATTTGTGCAGTTTTGTAATTAATAGGTACATTGTGCTCCCACAACACATTCTCCACGGTGATAATATTTGGTTCATAAAGTTGAAAGCAAAAAAAAGAGTCCTGATTCAAATTTCCTGTTTCACACATTTCAAAAGTTCTCTACAGTAGATGGCGTGAAAATGAATATCTGAGTTAAGTCGTGTTTCAAAACAACAGCATGATTAAGTAAGATATGAACTCTCATTAACCTTTTTACAGTGTCATACAGTTCTAACTAAAAAATTAATTCATTGTAACATTTACGATAAACATTAACGATAACTCAAAAGCGCTAGATTAATAGTTATTTAGTGTATACAAAATGTTAACATATCATTTAAAACTCTATACGATTCTATAATACTTTAAAGCACATTTAAAATACTAAAATTAACCATTTACAGTTAAAGCCTAAACGACAGCGTCATATAACAGGTTTATACTTTGCTAGTTTCCAGGTGCAACTAGAGTATTTCTGCTCCTGTGAAAACAGGTGCAGCGGATGTATCTGGAATGTGGCGTGGCTTACGCCTGATTTACACCAGGTGCGTCTCTGTCCCGTCACGTCAGCGATACGTTTGTCATCTGCACTGCATCCTGCCCCACCGGCAGCGTGTCAGAAGTAGGGATGTGCGCGGCTAGTCGGTTAAACGTTTAAACGCTGGGACCCATCGCTATTCGGCACCATAAATACTAGTCGGTTAAACGTAATAATTGTAATTCATTTTTTTTGGTAGTGAGTAGTGGCTCACTACTTTAAATTTGCAGTGCAGCATCATGCATTATGCAAACGAATTTGGATTCACATTCACAACCTCTGCTTTCGATTTAACTTTACAGTACAACTGCATTTAAATCGGGCCGTCGGGTTCCTGACTGTGTGTTCACCTTTGTTTAAGTTAAACAGCATTTTGCTAGGCAAAACTATCTAGGTAAGTTAATTAGCTAACGCTTTTCAACACAGCCAACGCAGCATACAGATACCGGTCGTCATACAGAATCAATAAAAGGGAAGAGCTTCATAATGCTCTCTTCCCGCTGCCTGTGAATAACGGAGCCGTATTGGCACTCGCCACTGTTGTGCCGTAGGCTACGGTAACTGCTCATCTTCCGAAGATGAAGCGGTCGGAATATTCTTTTTTAATTGAGGAGAAAGTGAAAGCTAAAACCCACTGAGATAAAACGGTGTAGGCAGAGGCCTGCAACATGTACACACGCTGACAATGTTAAGGCTGATTGTGATCAATTCAGACGGTTTTCTGAGTGTTTTGGTATTTTTAGACTAATCGACTAGTCTAAATATAAAATGTGGTTTAAATTCGTCGCTAGGAACATCCCTAGTCAGAAGCGGAGCGTCTTGTTTTGTTTTTGAGTTGCCATAGCAGCCGACCAAACCGAAATGATGAGTTCTGTCTGATTGGCGGCTGGTCGCTTTCAGAAGCGTCACAGAAGCGTCTCCGTCAAAAAATAGAACTGCTGCCTATTTTTAGCGGGGTTGGGTGATGAGCCGCTTTTGAGACGCTCCCGAGCCGCTTCAGGGACGCTTTGGTTCACTTGCATTGAAAAGAGCTCCGCGACGACGCCGGAACGCGACGGAGACGCGTCTGGTGGAAATTGGGGGTTACACATGCACAAAAACAAACGCACGCGCCAGACGCACACATATGCAAACACTCAAATCATTCCGCACACTAAATAATTAGCACACATACTTCAAAAGTGCATTCAACACCCCGGCCCCTCCTTCCCCCCTCCTCCTCCTCCTCCTCCAAACACACACATCACTCCTTCAGTCTGCTTCCCGCTGGGCTCAATCGGCAACGGCGGGGTAGGAAGAGGGGGAAGGGTCCCCCCCCCCCCATTTCCATCCCAGAGCCCGGTCAGTGGGCTCAGGCACAGCCAAGGGGGAGCGGGCGGTGGCCTATGTGGGGAAGCATATCCCACAGCACTCCATGCAGATCTCCAGGCAGTCAGAGGACTCGCAGCAGGCGTCCATGATGCCGCAGTCCATGTCGCAGGGACAGCTGCAGTCGTCGCCCAGGTCCTCGCCGCCGCAGCAGCAGCAGCAGCAGGCCTCGGCCGTGCACACGCCGCACGACGCCTGGGCCGCCACCATGTTGCACAGGGTCAGGAACTCGCAGAAGAGGCAGGCCAGGATGCAGTGCACGCAGCAGTCTGGTGCACCAAGATGGCCGCCCAGCACCAACGCGTAATGTTAAAAAGGAATAAACAAAACAAACAAACAGAATAAAAAGATGTCGCACACAGTTAAAATAAAATGGGAAATAAAAAGGAAAACAATACGTGAACAAAAACAAACTGAAAAAAAATGAAATACAGTACAATCGTCAGATAATACCATAAGAAAGTACTGGAAGAAAGTGAGAGAGTCAGAACAATCTGACTTTAATGTGTTACTGTAAAAATCAATGACTTTTTAGTACTTGCCCGATAGTCTGGGACGGCAACACATCGTTAACCAATAATTACACGTACATACAGTTCTCAGGTGCCCGGTGTGTGTGTGTGTGTGCGCACGTGCACACGCACGTGTGCCTGAGCGCACGAGCAAGAGAGCGAGTATGTCAGCTAGCGCTAGGATGCACGGCAGGTCAGCAAAGCTGAAAACGAAGGGCAATGTGGCAGTAAATGGCACGTGTGGGGGGGCTAAAAGAGAAATCAAGTCAAATTCAGGGAAATTAATTCCTCTCCTGCGGTTTTGATAAACGGACTGTTAAATAATTGTGGCATTATCATGCAAACTCACTGGCTTGATCGCGCGAAGATGATTAGCAAAGTCCGAACAATCTCTCCCCAGAAAATTGGCGTGCTGATGCCTGCAATCCTCACATCACTGATTAACATTTAACCTCCTTCTAGACCCTCTTATGTGGTGGCTGCGGCAAGTTTGGGTTTGTTGTTTTTTAACACCCTTGAACCGGCCCTTTTAAATTACTAATGGGGCCATTAGCCGTTTAAATCAGTTCCTTTATATGGATGAATTTCTGTTGATTGGTTACACCTTGCATTTAATGTGCTGCTCGTGCCATGTGGGTAGCAGAGAATGATAAAGAGCTATTTGTTTGAATTTTTAAATCCTCAATGTCACTCTGATTACTGCCATGCGAGGTTCAGAGAATTTTACTAGTTATTTTATATGTAGGATTATAGTTTGACATCCATCAACTTCCAAAATATTATACAATATAAAATCATGGTTGCATTCATGAATACTTTAGCAACTACGGCCTAGTAGTACAATAACACTGAAAATGTGTAAAAAAAAGGGCCACAAGGCATGCTATAGCATGTCTGCATTTTCTGCCACGCTCAACAAGCCAGCCTCAGTCTGATGTACAGTAGCTAGCGTCTTCCTAAATCTTCATCTAAATCACAGCACATCAGGTTGCATTAGAGTGCGCGCCCACATAACCCTCTTTGAAGCTACCTGCCTTTTGAAGCCAGGCCAGCGCTGCTGCCATGATACCGCGAAGCTCCAAGTAGATGGGAAAGAGGTGGATGGACGCGGCGAAAAAAATAAAATAAAATAAAAATTGCATTACAAACAGGCAACATTTGCATAACTTTCATCTGCACATGGAGCCGTCGAAGGGGGCCTTTATTGGGTTGAAGGCGCAGCAAAGGGAGGGCAGGGTCAGGAGGTCGACGCGCGTAGCTGAAGACCGCTAGATGCTCATCTTTGATTAATCAAACCCCCAACCAGTGCAGATGGCTGTAGCACTGACCAGCAACACCATGTGAGTATTGCTAACTTCACCCTGTCTGTCCATTATGTCTTGCTAGTGGCATGCTAATTAATAACAACGAGGAAACTTAAGATTGCTGCAACACACAACCACTTTCAGGGCACGGCCGATGGCCGTCGCTCGGGGAAACCGGAGCAGAGCCTGAGAATAGAGCATAAACACAAAACACAGGCGCTGGGCTGCGGTCGGCCAGCTCTGCTATTCACTTGGATGTATAATTCAACACCGGCGATTAGCCTGAATGTTTGGACAGCTCCGCGGGGAGGGGCAGATGGAGGAAGGCTTGTGTGTTGCACACCAGAGAGATAGGAGGAGGCCTAGTTGGGCCAGACAGAGCGAAACTAACCAGACGTACACACGGGGCGGGGCAGCAAACAGAGGGTTATTGACGGCACCGTAGCCGGGCGAACGTGCCCGCTGGTTTAACGACAGCGGGCAGGGAGGACGCTGGCCTCGGAGGAAAAGGCTGACCAGTAGACGTGTGCACAGCTGGCTTAGAAGAAGAGAAGGTGTGTGGGCGTGGCTGGCCTGACACAAAACACGCTGGATGGTACTCAGCGAGCGGCGAAGTGTGCAATAACAGAGCAGACAGACAGACAGAGAATAGGAAAGGGGGAGGCAGAGAGAGAGAGCTTTGGAGGCAAAGGCATCATGCACAAGGCACTGGCACAGTGAGTCTTAAGAAGAGGATGTGAGCTTGGAGATACGAGGGTCAACGAGACACGCGGTTTAGAGAGAGGCTAGTCTATAATGTATGAGTGCCAACACTGCAAAAGTTTGGATTCCAGAGATTTTATATAATGAATGTGTATTATACAGTATATAGTCGCGGAAACAAATGTAACGAGCACTGCGCGGTTTTAAATGTATTAAATAAATAAATACACTGTAAATGTAAAAAATAAAGCATTTCTAAAAATATAAATCATGTAATTAAAAAATGTCAATGTATAAATCTGAGAAACTGCTGCAATGGTCTCTTCATTTTTTTTTACGCAGCTGTGTGTGTGTACACACACACACACACTCTACTTAATGATACCTGACTGATACAGCAATGGTTCATGCAGAACTACAGTATGAGTATAGGTTTCATGCAAACACTGGGAGCATGTTTGAGCATGTTAATATGTGGCATCACACTTAAAGCCAAGGTCCACCAAAACACTGGCACGCTCACCTCATACACCACCAGAAAGACAGCCCAGGTTACAGAGCAATCCATGTTATGTGTTAACATAGCCTGCTTTCCTCCAATATTTTAAGAAATGGCATGACAACTGAGTTATTAGCTTTGCAAGTACATTGTCAAAACAAAATTAAAGAAAAGAGAAGATAGGGGGAAAAGCAACATCTCAGAACAGGAGATAAGGTTATTAATACGAAACAGAGACATGCATGTTTAGAAAATTGCCTGATAAGTATGAATCATGCATTAAATGAAGCAGCCCAACTGAGACACAATTATACTGTAGTATTGACGTTGGTATAATCTGTGTATTCAGTACAGTACAATATGTTTGGCCTTTATGACACGCTTACAATAAATACCTATTTAATAAGTAAACAATTGCTCCTGTGAAATGCAGACAGATGCAGGCACAGTATAGAGCAGGGTGCCAAGGCGCTAACATCAGCGCCCGTGGCCTTGGCCCGCTAATAGCCTATAAACGAGGCTGGAAGAGCTCAGAGACCTTAATTGATTACACACAGCCGCGATACACAAACTGAATCGCAAAACAGCCGGGACGCCTCCTGCAGCAGAAACAAAAGCGAAACGCGCGGCGTAAACGGCTGCTTAGAACTCAGGAGTGTTATCACAGATTGGTTGCGGTGCCAAGAACTGCGGGGAGCGGCGGGGTCCCCAGAGCTAACTCCCGCTAGCGTACGTCTTTTATTTCCTGTGTTCGGGGCCCCGTTTAGGAGGCTAATTTCACAGGCAAACAGATTATGTTAATCCGTGTAAACATTCAAACACAACAGCTTGGCGGTTTTCCGCGGGGAAATAACTACTAGAAGAGGAACATATTGATTCAGAAAGCACATGTCTGTAAATAAGCAACACCAAAGGAGACTTATTGGGCTGCTTCTTTTCCTGCTGCTCGCTTTAAACCTTCTCTACTCCTCTTTGAAAGCAAAGATGCTGCCACCTGTGGAATTTCTTCATGTACAATGTAAGCAGGCAAGATCGACACTTCCTAGACACACAACAGATGAAAAACTGAAGGAAAATGCGACCCTGAAGCACTCATCTCAGGCTTCAGGGAAGAAGTTACAGTATTTTACAGTACAACAATGGTAACCTGACAGGCCAGACGGATTAAAGTCCATCTGGGGAGCCGTCCATCGAAACAGTTGGCACTTTCAAAAAAATGGGTCTGTTTAGTTGTTACTCGGCCTCAGTCAAAGATTTCAAGCTCAAGCGACGGGCAAAGTCAAACTAATGACGACCCTGATCTTGCAAGGCTACACAAAGCAAAGTAACCGGGGACTGAGCTGGACTCAAGCAACTGTATTTACAAAAACACAAACACAAGATGGACTGAATTTAAAACCCCTATTAGTAAACCCTTTATGTGCAGCTAATGTGTTATCTGACTGCTCTTCGTCCATGAAGGATCCAGCCACACACACACACTACAGTAGAAGGACAGAGGCAATAAGGGGCCGTTAATGAAGCCTGAGTTGGTGTTGACGGGATAGCAGGGAAGCATAAGGCTATGGGAAGGTGTGACGGGCAACGGGCGCCCCGTGACAGACTGGCCACGACAATTAACGAGTCCCCCGCACTCTTAGGCCTTGTTAGAGGATCACACCTATCTGCTCAGTGGTAATAGAGCAGCCAATCACCTTCATTATCCAGGCCACCTCACTCTCTCGCCACTGACGGCGAAGGGTGGCGCGCGGCGACGGACAAAGGGAAGGGGATCTGAGAGACGCCGTCGGGATAAATAAACGCCACGGGAGCTTCATTTTTACGACAGGAGCGGGGAGGTGCACAGCAGCAAACGTCCGTTGGTTAGGTCATAAAAAATAAAAATACATTTAAACATTTTTTTTTTTAAAGGAGGTGAGAGAATGTATAAATTCAGCGTCAATATCCAATATCGGGGGGCATTATTCTGGATTGCCCAGTCAAACAGACACCTCATCACAGGCAATCACGTGTTCAGAGTGTTAGGAGAGGAGAAATTGGCCTAGGGTGAAGACGTGAGCCAGTGGTGAAGAGCTAGTGCGCACGCATGTGCATCTGTGTGTGTCCACCTGCATCTCCTTTCTCGGTATTCCTTTGAAATATGATCATATTAAAGCTGCAATGAGCTGTGTAGGATAAGGGACCCTTTCTATAATGGGTACCGGTCTTTTCCCCTTTGCGTTTCCCCTTAATAAACGGCGTTGGTGCACTGTGTCAATGAAGATAATGCCCATTCTGCCCATTCTGTGTGCGTGTCGAGTGAGACACAAACAAAGTGGTGCAGACCGCACCACACAACACTATCTCAGCCATGGTGGAGCATCTAAAAGTGCACCCAATGTCACTGAAGGGAGATGTGTTTTATTTGCGTCTCCAGAATGACTGACTCCACCTTTAAAAGGCTAAACAGGCGAGCTACATTCTGCGGACCACCAACTCACCCTCCGGTAAAGGAGCTTTCTGCGAGCCGGTGGAACTGCTTTTGCTGCGGTGGCTGCTGTCGCTGTTGACCGACAGGCTGGACCTCAGCTTTCTTCGCATCTTCTGGGACACCGGCGTGGACGGCTGCCCCCGGGGCTGCTCCGTCGTCGTCGCGGCGACCATCGGCGCCGTGCTGGCGCCGCAAGTGCACGTGCACGGACGCGCCGCGCCGGGGGGAATGCCGTTGCTGTTGCTCAGGGACGTGCCGGCGCTGCGGCGGAAGCCATTTGGGCTGCCGTCATCCCGAGTAGGCCCAGAGGAGGCAGGCTGGAGCAGAGACTGGGGCTGGGGCTGAGCTGGGAAAGGGAACAAAGATGAAAAAGAAAACAGGAGGGTTAAAGAGCGCATTCACCGTTTATTTTTGGTGTTTTTTGAACATGTACATTTGTGACATAGCGTTGTTTTATCTGAGACAATGAAAGGAAGGCTGGCACGTCTCATTGAACATATGCTACCAGGCTTCCTCATATTGACGTTACAATACAGCTTACAGGCCTCTTAGTCAGACGTGCAGAAATGAGTCACACATTTGCCGTAGCGCTAACAAAGGCCAGGGGCTGAGATTAAGAATGGAAGTCTACGGAGAGGAAGTGAAATTAGACAACAGCGCGTGCAAGACGCCATAAAGCACATTTAAAAAATAGCTGCTGTGTCTGCAGCGGGAACCATTTCCCTTTTCCCCGGCAATGCAGCGGGGTGGCCTCAAATAGTCCTCCACGGAGCGGGAATGACAGCCGCGAGGAGTCAGGAGACGGCGACCTGACGGAGAGGGAGCGAGCAAGGGGGGATGTGAGCAAGGAACAGACGTGGCGGCTTCTTGAGTGGAACACCTGCAAAATCAGCTCTACGGGGACCTGCTCCTACATTACACTCCAGCACATCATAGCGTGTGTGTGTGTGTGTGTGTGAAACTTATTGAGATTTTGTGAATAATTCATCTCAAGTCAGTCTGTGAACTATACCTGTTCATTTTGTCTTTGTAAATTTCAATGTGTTAAATTGACACTCAAGACAGCTCACGTGACACTACTCTAGATACGTATTGTCTCTGGGATGAAATACTACAGCATCTACTAGCAAATACTGTATCGACAGTACACACTGTGTTTATGTATGTATGTGTGTATTATGCTCGGGATTTACAATCTTCTGTTACTGTATTGGTCTGACATTTCATCTGGAATGCTACAGTACGTTTGAAAAACTATCTCGGGACAACACTGGAATGAGCAAGTACGCATATTATGCTACTGTGTTGTGCAGTCCATTACATCTGCCTGCGTCCTCTGACCGGTGTACACAATACCGCAAACACACTCGAAATCACACGAGAGCATTCTCCCTCCATCTCCAGCTCTTTCAGTTCACAACAAACGCAATTAGTTAACAAGAGCTGGCGCACGAGTGTGGGAATCAGGCCTGGTGCTTTTTAACTACACGTCACCCCGGGAGAGGCCAGACAGAGAACGCAGATGTAAAACAACGCAATTAAAAACAGACGCGAGGGGGGGGTTCTCAGGCTGTGCACGCTGTCTCAATAAACAAATATAGACTTTGGGGATCAGGATTGCGTGCAATTTGAATTAGACAATTGGGCTGAACAAGAGAGAATTTATTATGCACTTATTTGAGGTCATGCTGATGGATGTTCCCCTCTGAAAGACAAAGCCTTGCCGTGACATAGTGGAAGACAAGAAATATGGAAACAAATTAGGAGAAAAGGATGGACTCACACTGGCTTTTAATTAGCCAATAATAAAAAAAGAACTGAATTTACAGCATCGCTTCATTTTAGCAAGCAATCGCAAACACACAATGTTGTTACTCTCAACCGGTAGAACAACTTTACAGTGACGTAATGTTGGTTACTGTAACAATCCGTTCGTCTGTTTTGGTTTGAGTTCGTATTCATTTGTCTCCACCCGTTCCTGAATTTAGTTTATAGCGCCACCTGTTTCTGTTCCAGTCCTGGTTGTCTGTTTTCCTCATTGATATTGGTTTCACCTGTTTCACTGTATTCAAACCTGTGCGTTTACTCTGTTCCTCGTCGGTCTTTTTGCCGTTACCGCTAGTTGTTGTTTGCTTGGTGTAACCACGCTCCATGGTAAGTGTGAGCAGTCTTTGCCTCCTACTGGGAGTAGACCTCTGGTTAATTTTGAAACTATTGACAGTGTTGCTACAACTGTTTTGATCGGCTCATCTAGAACCACCAGCAGGGTGGCTGTGAAAACGCTAATGCAAACTATACTCCAGACTATAATCTCAGCAAAACAGAACACATCTGAGAACACATGATAAATTGATGTGGTCAATGTAGACTCTCTCTGTTCCCTGTAACCCTAGGATTGTGTCACACACTGGGCTCTAGTTGTACAACCAACGTTACAGTTAGAAAGGTATAGATAAAACCATAGACACTACATAAATGTGCTTTCAGATAGACAAACTTCAACATTTCTCATAGAAGCCTGACAAATGTTGACGTATCACACAAAACTTAAGGTGAGACTAGGGGTGCACGATATTGATCAAATGTGATATTGCGATATTGATCATGAAAATTGCAATATCGATATTAATTTCG
>JAODLL010003660.1:0-11601 GCA_026546735.1 Forbesichthys agassizii
TATGTATATATGTATATATGTGTATATATATGTGTATGTATATATATATATATGTATATGTATATATATGTATATATATGTGTGTGTGTGTGTATGTATGTATGTATATATGTATGTATGTATGTATGTATGTATGTATATATTTATGTTTATAGTTCTATATTAAAACACTTTAAAAGTAGACTACATATTAAATCCATGGTCTGTGCTGTGGGAAACACCTTAAAATACACTACTGCCTTTGTTCTGAAACACAATATCCATGCTCAGTGTAAGTTTACTATTAAACCATGGACATCAAATACTCACATTTAAGATTCAACATTATTAGGCAGGCGTTTAATAAAAACAGTTTTGTTGGAATTACATTCAGGCGCTGCAAAGTACTGTTTTTTTTGGGGGGTCCTGATTACACACGTGTGCGTGAACGTGCACAGCTGCTGCAGCCATGGCAGATTTACAAATGAAAATACTTCGGAAGAAAATTCAGAAAAGAAGCGAGAAGAACAAACAACGGAAATTACTAATAAAACAGAAGGAGGAAGAAAGTGGTACGTTATTAATATAAGTATAATCGGCTGAGTTTTGGATGTCTTTACGTTTGTCGATTGATTAGCCTCGTTCTGTACCTCAATATCCATGCTATCCGATGCTAACATCATAAGCATGGCGCAGGCCAAAAAAGTTATTATAACAAACATTATTTTCCTCTTACATTGGTTAGCATTTGTTAATAGTTTGTTAGTTGTCTTGAACCCTGTACCGGCCACGCACTTTAGCTGCTTTTAGCTACTGGTAGTAGCCAATGTTTTTTCTTCGTTTGTTTTTAACTATATTTTGATCGTAAATGAAGTAGAAAACATGATTTTTTTTTTTTGTCGAATTTAATAGTTCGATTAAAGGGGCAAGAGGTAGTGGATGATTGTGACAAGTCTACGGAAAAATATTCTGAATCTGAGGCTGACAGCAAACCCAAGACACTACTGAATAAGCAGAACAGCCAACCGGTGAAAAACCCTGCAGTAGACATTACCACGAATAACAAGAAAAAAAAGAAAAGGAAGGTTGCCAACACTTCATCAGCAGGTAATGGTTAAGGGACTCATTCAATCATAAACAACAATGCGCTTTTATTGGTGTAGCAGATGTGATTCCAACCTTTTGTACTAGGAGGGAAAAAGGCCAAGATAGACCAAGAAGACATTAACTCCACAAAGCTGACAGAAGATGATGAAGATGAGAAACCAGAGCAGACTGCTGATGACGAAGAGATGGGGCTAGAGGCAGAGGATGATGATGATATAACTGCAAATGGAGAAGATGATGAAGAGGAGGATGGACCTGAATTGCCAACTGGCTTGACAGGTATGTATCAATTGAGCTCTGTATTTACTGGTTGATTTACTGAAAAACAGTGGTGTTAGTCCATGTATAATGATAATTTATTACCTATGGTCAAATTATATTGCTTTGCTTCTAAAAGAATCCAGTAAAATTGTAGGTTCTGTCGTTTATATTTTGTTATTCTATTTTGCATTGCCTTTAGTGTTGCTCATACATTGACTTCATGGTGAATGGGGTGTCAACAAAGGCATACAATACATCTTGTAGTTATGTATTCTGAAGGCATTCCCAGTAATTCCTTAACATCAATAACTGCAAGGACATATTTTGTAGGATTGTGTACCGTTCACATTTGAATCGATTCCGGTACCTAGAATTCGGTACTGGTACACAATGGTACCTTTATCTTTTTTTTTTCTCTGTAATAACATTACTATATTGTAATGTTGCCCATGGGGGAAAAAAACTGCGTTGCTGTCTCTTTACAATGTGTTTTGAACACATAAAGCAGTATTGAACTGTGCCTCCCTGTCTTTTCCCAAACGCCCCCCACCCTGCTAGTAGCATACGCTGTGTATGAATTTCAACTACATTCTCCGAAGCAGAATACGCTTACCCGTAACTTATGTTAGCATGGCACACTTTCAATGGTGACATTAATTGTAGTAGTAGTTTACAGGGTTAAATCTGAAATGAGGATGTTGTAAATATTGCTGCTATAAACAATAGGCCTAGTTTAATCTTATCTGTGTTCAACACCGGAGATGTGTGCGCATGTGACATAGTCCCTGCTCTCTCATCATTCTGCTGTAAGAGTTTGCTGTGTCGGCTTCTACAGCGGTCTGTTCATCTCACTGCTCCAGTCTCCACTGCAACTACGTAGTGTTTTACACAAACACCTGACAATGTTTTATCAAGAGCTAGAATCAGTGTTGTGCCCTCGATTGGGTTCCCTTGATGGGATCGCGCATACTACACGTCACTTCCAGAATGTTAAATAGATGAGCAACGCTGTAAAGTCAAAAGTATTTATCCCATGAGCATGAAGACTAGAGACTGGAAACTCCTTTAGCCTAGACAACGGCTCAGCAAAAATTAAGCAATCTAAAAATGAAATTAATCGAGTCTCTAGCCAGCGCAGGCTAAATGTAACCCTCCGTGAACGACAAAACTATAAGTGGGAGTAAAATACAGAAAAAAAGGTAAACATCTGATTGCTTTTGGTTCGCTGTATCTGTGATTGTGTTGAACATTCCACAAGCTGCAGGCAGTGCAGGGATGGTGTAATCGCATTTCTCTCTTTACACGCTCTAAGGTACAGAATTCTGGTACCGATTGATATTACCTCAATTGGTACTCTGTAGTACCGACGTAATTCGGTCCGTACTCTTAAAGGTACAGAGTTCGGTACCCAACCGTATTATTTTGTAATTGTAATGATAGCCATGGAATTCCTGCTATTCTGGCTAAATTCACTGTCAACTTTCTGGAACGCCATCACCATTTTATTCAGCGTTGTGTTGTGATTGGTCAGTACCAATCTGGCATTGTACCCTACGTGACCCATAGCCTTGTAATTGTGTTCCACAGGAGCGTTTGAAGACACGTCCTTTGCATCTCTTGTTGGTTTGGTCAGTGACAACTCTCTCAAGGCAGTGAAAGAGATGGGATTCGAACACATGACTGAGATCCAGCACAAAAGTATTCGGCCTCTACTGGAAGGAAGGTAGGCTGAGTTTCATGCAGGTGATTGTGTGCACATACAGTAGTGTTATGGCCGGCAAATAACTGTACGCCTCTACGTGGACGTCTGCAGAGACATCCTGGCTGCAGCCAGGACGGGTAGCGGTAAAACCTTGGCCTTCCTCATCCCGTCCATAGAACTAATCTACAAGCTGAAGTTCATGCCCCGTAATGGTAAGTCCCTTTTCTCTTCAGAAGTACATTCTGGTCTACTAAAGGGATCAGGTTTCTGCATTTCAGCTTCTCAAACATGTGCTTTCACTGAAGAAAGCTACTACTCTATTCCACAACAGCATTGTGTAACAACTACATCAACAGGGAAGGGATAGTAACCACATTTCCCCCAGCTGAAGTTAGCACAAACAGTAAATTGGCCCCTGTTGTAAGTTAAGTAGATATAACAATTCATTTATTCCAGTGTTAATACAAATCTTAAATAGCAGTAGATAGGGCAAGCTTAGTCAAGGCATTTAAATGGGGCTTTTCTTCTATTGGGGAATCTCTTGTTTGTATACGTGTGCTATTATGAATTTAGCTGTGTTTTATTTGTCTTTTATGTTGTGTGTATTGTTTGGGTCTTTGTGTACGGCGGCAGCATGGCTGAGAGCCCAACCTGAATGTTCCTCTTTGTGGAACAATGAAGTGAACCTTGACTGGCAGTGCACATAGAGTACAACATGCATGTTGAAGCTGTGTGACGTGACCCACATTTCCATCCGTCTCTTGCTTTAGGTACAGGTGTGCTGGTCCTGTCTCCGACCCGCGAGCTGGCCATGCAGACATATGGCGTGCTGAAGGAGCTGATGGCCCACCACGTGCACACGTACGGCCTTGTGATGGGCGGCAGCAACCGCTCGGCCGAGGCCCAGAAGCTGGCCAACGGCGTCAACATTTTGGTAGCCACGCCCGGCCGCCTGCTGGACCACCTGCAGGTGACCCGGACTAGCACGATGCCATTTGTTCTGCTGTTGTCGTCCTCCATTTGAACTCAACCCACCTTTCTAGTCCTTACTCATAGTTGTCTCAATAGGCTGTTTATACAATGTACAGGTTGACCATTGTCACTTCTGTCACACATGCGTTTTCAGTACCAGCTTAAACTGCGCTGCAGTAACACTGCATCTTGACTCTTCTGAACTCTTGACCATTGCCAAACATTAGGAACGTTTGTCCTGTGCATCTACCTAGTGGTGTCACAATATCAGATTCTCACTACACGATTATCGTGGCCAAAATAATTAATGATAACTATATTGAATTTTACTTATATAAATATATAAAATTTAGTTAAATTAATCTTCAACGTTGTTTAGCCTATTGGATGTTTTGTTGTGAAGTCAAATCTGTTTATTTTTAATCTGTAGTAGCAGCAGATGTACAAAAGAGACTGGTGTGAAATCCTTATATTATTATATATATTCATGACTCAGTACTTTGTGATGCAGTGTTTGTTTTCCATGGATAAGGTGATCTGGGTCAGCTAGCAGGTTGATCCAATTCTGAAACTTACCCTGAACGTTGAGTTGGCTAACTGAGATGGAATGCTCAGTTTTCAGTTTCAGAACAGCTGATCTTAGTTTAGTCAGCTCAGAGTATGTTTACTACTTATTTTTGCTTGATTTTTGTGCCTGTTCAGCGATGAGTTTCATAAATGTATGACGAACATGTGGTTAATCCAGAGTTGTGTCGTCCCTTCAGAACACGGCTGGCTTCATGTTTAAGAACCTGCAGTGTCTGATCATCGACGAGGCCGATCGCATCCTGGAGGTTGGCTTTGAGGAGGAGCTAAAACAGATCATCAGGCTGCTTCCCAGTATGATCTCTAGTTTTTCTGCTTTGGTGCTGTTTTCTGTTGATACATCAGTGTGTCACGCTTCTAAAAATGCCTCTTTTAAGTGAAACCTAGTGTGTTTTGGTCCTGTGTTTCTATTGACTGTCCGTGATGTGTGCGGTGTCAGAGCGCAGACAGACCATGCTGTTCTCAGCCACCCAGACACGCAGGGTGGAGGACTTGGCTCGGATCTCCCTGAAGAAGGAGCCACTGTACGTGGGCGTGGACGATAACAAGGACAATGCCACTGTGGATGGTCTGGAACAGGTGGGCGGGAAGACCATTAGCATGTAACCATCCATCTACAGTGGGAAGTAGGGCTGCACAATTCATCGCATTTAAATTGAAACCGCATATAGCCTAACTGCAAAAGCCTGCAATTATTTATTAATTATCTTATTATCAAAGAATACCACTCAGATGTCTGTCAATTCACAGGCCCCCCTGCCTTGAGACAGAGCACAATGTGTTATAGGACTACCCTATGAAAACCACGGCAATCTTGTTTTATTCCCTGTTTCTACGTGATCAGCTTCCTTGACGTTCGATTAAAACATTAATATATGCCTACTAATTTTTAATATTGATTTAAGCCAGCAGGCTAGGCTGAATTGAAGCGAAAGAAAAATGCAAAATGTTCTTTGGTATTATTTCGGGATAAGCAACGTTGACTAGAGAGGTAGACTTATGTAAATCATTTTTGTACTGCCCAGGAGAATTGGTAGATTTGCAGGGCACCATGCAAAATATATCAAAACATACCAGGAAAATATAGCCTATTGTAATAGCCTGTGATCGAGCGGCCGATTTCTCTTTGAGCACAGGCTTTAATTGAATAGCCTACCTGTCTTACTGGAGCGAAACAAAACAAAAAACAATGGGTGAGGTTTGAAGAAGAAAAGCAACAGACTAGTAAACACACAAGACTGGCATTGAATAATTTGATCAGATATTCAGTTGTTCCCAACTTGATAGACAATGCTTGTTTAATGGACTGGCAGAAAAGCCTTATTTCATATTTTGCATGAATGTAGATTATTTTGATTACAATTTATTTAATTAGAAATTGCTCATACCAACATATTTCAAAATACATGTAGGCTAACTTATTATTAGGGTTGGACCGACAGGCATCACAATGTCTTGCAGACATCACGATAAAAAAAAACGCCTACAGTGCCTACCGTGATATGGTTGTTTGCTAGCTGATGACAATCGCCGTCTGTCCGTTGTTGGCGCAAATTATGAGCAGATAAATCTTGCATACCACAGATTGATTTACTGAAAAACTGGTGTTAGTCCATGATCATTTATTACCTACCGTCAAATGATATTGCTTTGCTTCTAAAAGAATCCAGTAAAATTGTAGGTTCTGTCGTTTATATTTTGTTATTCTATTTTGCATTGCCTTTAGTGTTGCTCATTCATTGACTTCATTGTGAATGGGGTGTCAACAAAGGCATACAATGAATCTTGTAGTTATGTATTCTGAAGGCATTACCAGTAATTCCTTAACATCAATAACTGCAAGGACATATTTTGTAGGGTTGTGTACCGTTCACATTTGAATCAATACTAGTTAGGAAAAATCGCGATGTAGACATCGATCAATCAATTACTTATGTTTTTTCTTTTTTCTGTGCTAATTTGAGTGGTTCTGTATGACCTTTTACCTATGTCACACTAAAAAAGGTACCTAATTTGAGGGACCGGCACCGGTATTGACTCAAATGTGAACGGTACCCAACCCTTATTGCCAAGACTAGGATATTATTGTTGTAGCGGTGTTCGCCACTTTGTTTATGTTCCTATTTATGGAGCCAGAGCTGTGTAGAAGTATTGGATATATTTTTCAGCACGCACATTATGGAAAGCTAGCGGACTGCGAGAAGATATTTGGTGAATTTGAGAAACTGTTTTATCTTGCAATTTGCTTACTATATCTTTTTTTAAAGTAATGTATTCGAGCAAATTGAGATGTTTCCCAGCTGGCTAGGTTTGTTTTGAGGCGTACACATCTCTAGTGTTATTGATGACCTGCTTTTAGTAGTATGTGTGTGACTGATGTCTCTGCTCCTCCAGGGCTATGTGGTTTGTCCCTCAGAAAAACGCTTCCTGCTGCTCTTCACCTTCCTGAAGAAGAACCGGAAGAAGAAGATAATGGTCTTCTTCTCCTCCTGCATGTCGGTCAAGTTCCACTACGAGCTGCTGAACTACATCGACCTGCCCGTCATGGCCATCCACGTAAGGCCCGATCCCCTTCCCAGCATGCACACACTAACATAAATGATGGCAGCCAGAGGTGAATGCCACTGTTTTGTGCTTCGGTGTGGCAGGGCAAGCAGAAGCAGACCAAGCGAACCACAACGTTTTTTCAGTTCTGTAACGCCGACACGGGAATCCTGCTCTGCACGGACGTGGCTGCCAGGGGCCTGGACATCCCTGAGGTGGACTGGATCGTCCAGTACGACCCGCCCGACGACCCCAAGGTACTTCAGTGCTGGGAGATGTTCTGTGGCACAGGTACTGGTGTATTATGTGCTACGCCCGGCAGGTGGCAGTCTGTTGGTGCTTTTTTAAAAATGTTCAATCAAGCGCGACGTAAAAGCGACGCGTGTTTTACAGATAAGCCTATTTGGCGGGACCCGGACACTCGTGACAATCACATGCACATCAATAAATGAGTAGCATCTACTGAAAAACACTGCTCTTATTACCATGGGTGATTACTCTAACCATCATTAATAACAACCGCAAATCGAAACTACACTTTACGTGTATGACTCGTAACTTTGCAGCTCAGGTGGTGTCACATAAACATTTATCCTAATTTAGGTTAGTTGTATGCTAGGTTCTGAAACACACTGCAGCGATGACATGTACAGCGTGATAGGCATCGCATTTTGGAACTGACTAGCAGAACCGAAATGTTATTTATTTTAAGGGTACCCGGTTATTGCCATTTTGGATTCGGTTCCAACTTTGAACGGAGTTTCAGTATCCAACCCTATTTATTGGGAAGGGAATATTACAGATGGATTCAAAATTACCACTGAAGTGTAAGGGAATCAATATGGCTGGCTTTAAAAAACAATAAGCAATTGAGACATAACATTTGACACGTATGTGAAGTTACCAAAGCCCTGCAACTTGACAACTTATGAGCGGGCTACCAGTGGCTATATGCTAACTTGCTCTCTTGTAGCTTGTTATGACAGCGGATTACGGTTGCATTTAATTTCTACTGTCCTTAAAAATATAGGACTATTCGTTATTACAAAAAATGTAGTTATATTTCCAAATGAAAAAAGAATTGGACAAAATCTACCTAGTATTTTTTTTGGAAGCATTAAAGTCTTGTATTGAGATATTGTATGAGATATATTAGGAACGACTTAACAGTGACACCTCATTAAGCTTTTACAGGTATTTTGTTCTTGCCGCGTACCGGTACATCTGGATCTGGTGGTGGGTCTGTCGGTCTTACTATGCAGTTGTTAAGATATGGCATTGGCTGTTGGATGTTAAAGTTATATACCTGCATTTAACGGCTAGCCAAATGATCAAAACCAAGCTTGCTACTAGCAAAACCTACGGAATCCTTTTGGTAGAGCAGCAGACGTCTTCAATGTAAGCCTTAATGTCATATTATAACCAACACATCATCCTCATACTTCACAAATAAACCTGTCTGTCTAATAACATTAGGCATATTTAAATATAAATGATCCCAGGTACAAAATTGCCTTGACTTTGTGTATGCAGTCTGTGGCAAATGCAATGTTATTTATGTGACCGGTGCGGTCTGCGTAAAACGTTATATCGGCGCAGATTAATCGGCAAATCGCTTAATCTGTCGAGTCCTAGTCTTTACAGTGCAGTGCCTTTAACTCTGTTTGTGGTATGTTTGGTACAGGAGTACATTCACAGGGTAGGCAGGACTGCTCGTGGCATCAACGGTCGTGGCCACGCCCTCTTGATCCTACGACCAGAGGAGCTAGGTTTCCTGCGATTCCTCAAGCAAGCAAAGGTAACAGACGGCATTCTACTGTATTCTGCTTCACACAGAACTGATACATTGTTGTATTTCTGATATTCTGTGTATTTCTTGTCCAGGTTCCACTGAGCGAGTTTGAATTCTCCTGGAGCAAAATTTCTGACATCCAGTCTCAGGTAGGTCCACTGTCCACAGTTTAAAGGTTTGCTCAGTAGGATTTGACTCATGACAACTAGGGATGGGCCCGGGTACTCGAGCGCAGAGCCTATCTGCCATTTTGTCTGTCAAACAATACTGTCCACCTGTCATGACACCCCATCATAATCTGTTAAACTTTCAATTAAATTAAAGTAACTTCATGAAAACTAGCCTATTGGTTGTATTATTTGGATCAACTGAAAGATCACGGCCGTACATCCAAACACATAGCGTGTGTTTTTAAGGTAATTAATTTTAAGGCTCTGTAATATATTTCATATTTTCTCTCACTCCCTCTTGCTCACTCTGCGTTCTGTATTCCAACATAGGCATTTTACTTCCGTATTAATGCCCCGGCTGTGGTTATGTTCAGTCAGTTTGGAACCATTTTAAATACAATGGCTTATTTATAGAACTATACTGCACTGTAACTATATCCTAGTATTTTTGTAGATGCTTTGTGGATGTTATGACTCTGTGATGGCCTATACGTGCAAGTTTGTTTTTGAATTAAATGGGTTAAATTCAAATAAGAAACTCACCTGGTACATCCTTTTAGTTTTCTGATTTATTTAATTTTAATTTTAATTCTAAACTTTTGTTCCTGGCGAGCACACACATTGAGATCAAACCTGTTTGTTTACCATCTACCTCTTTTTAGCTGGACAAGCTGATAGAGAAGAACTATTACCTCCACAAGTCAGCCCAGGAGGCCTACAAGTCCTACGTGCGGGCCTACGATTCCCACTCACTCAAACAGATCTACAGCGTGAACACCCTCAACCTCCCCATGGTGGCGCAGTCATTCGGCTTCAAGGTTGCTCCCTACGTTGACCTCAGTATCCTTTTAGGCCTTGACTTAACTTTCTCACCTGTTAGTGTACTGGAAATGACACTTCTTGGTAATTCTGTATGTGGAAGGGTCTAAATATTGTATTCACTGTAAATTATTTTCATGTTTTTAGCTGTATTTCTACATCTTATGTGCAGTAGCAATTAGTGAGGAGTGGAACTATATGTGATATAAGACAACTTTTCAAAACCAGGTAGTCCAACCAAGTTTTGCATTGCTGATTTAAAAGCGGGGTTAGTCATTCTTGCAAACTTCGAGCTCAAATCAAAACCGTATCGCTCCAGTCTTCGGTGGCGATGCCTCGTACATAGAAATGCTTTGTAAAGCAAAGCGTAGTACTATGGCTATGTTGATATATTTTGTATGTTCCTATTCATGGAGCCAGGGCTATGTAGAAGTATCATATTCTTTTGTTTTTTTTTTCCATCAAGCACAGAACGATAAGCTAGCAAAATGCGAGGAGATATTGGTGTATTGGCTTGCAATAGTTGACATAACTTTTTAATTGTTTTCATGGGCTACAACCAGTGGTGCCCAGCACTGATCCAGGAGACCCACTGTAGATGTCTACCTGCTCCAACACACCTGATTCAAATGAATGTGTTGTTAATCATGCTTCTGCAGATATTGAGAACCACTGGGCTACACCATGTATCCAGTCAACTAAAATAATGATTAAACTAAATCCAACTTGGTGTTTTCCTTAACCAGCTCCTTCCCCAGATGTACATGGCAGTAAAGGAATGAAACTGCAGAAGCGAGGTGGCGGCGGTGGATTCGGTTATCAGAAGTCAAAGAACGTCCACAAGTCAAAGATATTCAAACACGTCAACAAGGGAGGGAAGGGAGACGGGAGGCAGTTCTCCCGCTAAACCTTCATCTGGACGGTTTCGCGTCTACTACGGAGAGTAGAGCTCATGTAGATGCCATTTTCCATCTTTCACTCGGACTATGTGGGCTCGAGCTCCAGTTTTATTCCTTTTGAGTAATTTAACCAGGTATTTTTGTATATGTAAAACAAGCTGAGCTTTGTGTGGATGCCCACCTCCATTCCTGTCATGTTGTGTGATTAGATTTGTAAACTTGCAAAGTATTCTTCACTGTACCTGCCTCAAATTAAATGACTAAATCTGATTGGAGACACTTTGATTACATTTGTGTTTAATTAAGGTATAGTAAGTGATTGTAAGATATCTCACCATCAAATCCAGTGAATATCTAGTCAGTCTGCTAGCTGCCAATTCTGTGTGCTAGAGAAAGAAATCTGGTGTTCTATACAGAGCTGGTGTCAGACTAAGCTCAGTGGGGGGCATTAATTTAAAATGGGTGGGCACATTATTTAGGCTATAGCCTATATAAACTCAGCAAAAATAAACGTCCCTTTTTCATGACTGTATTTCAAACACGCATTGTAAATTATCTTTATTGTAAAGGGTTTAAACAATGATTTCCATGCATGTTCAATTAACATGAACCTGTGGAACGGTTGTTGAGACATTAACATCTTACAGAGAGTAGGCATTTCAGGTCACAGTCCTAAAAACGCAGCACACTAAACAGACTTTTCTACTGACTGAAAAACACCAAAAGAAAGATGCCCAGGGTCCCAGCTCATCTGCGTGAACGTGCATTAGG
>JAODLL010003661.1:0-11601 GCA_026546735.1 Forbesichthys agassizii
TGGGGATGGTGGGAATGGGACTCCCAATGTTTGTTTGTGATTGGAGGGTTGGGAGGATGAGTGTAACATGAGTGGTGGTACTACTTTTCTTTTTATATATTGTATTGTTTTTACTCATTTTGTATTGTTTTTAATGACGTTGTAGTGTGAAGCTCTTTGTGTTACATGAATTTGTATAAAAAGTGCTATATAAATAAAGATTGATTGATGTAAAACAAAGGAGGAGAGTTAGGAAGTGGGAGCAAGTGTCCAAGAAACAACAAGATAGAGGTCAGGGACTAGGGCTGTCCCGAATACCATTTTACAGGTTTCAAATATTTGATGGTATTTCCGAACGAGTATTCAAATACTCTTTCTTTTTCTCTTCTTCGCTTCATGGGAAAAAAAAGGCGGAGAAACAGGCGAATGAGAAAACAGCCCAGTTGCAACGTAGATTCATGCATAGTTTGTTTGGTTAACGAGTTCATGAGGATATGCCCGCCCATAGTGGCAGACTGTGTTATTTAGAAGCAGCTAACGATACCTGCAGGAACAAGCAATGTATGTATGGGTCAGTAAGAAAGTATAGATGTGCTGTTCCTGGATGCACAGAAGAGAACTGGAGTCTGCATTCTCTACCAAAAAATTTGGATTTACAAAAAAAGTGGCTAATATATATTTTGGGAAATGTAGCTGAAGGTTTTAGGCTAGGATTATTGTTGTGCTCAGCGCATTTTAGCCAGGACAGTATTCTCAACTTTGGGCTTCATAAGAAAGGATTTGCTACTAAATTAAGATGGAGCGGTGCCAACTATGAAGTCGATTGCCCATACTACCGTAATATGTTTAAAATGTATCCTAGATTGTTAATTTGGATATTATATGATTTCAATTGACTGGGCCTTAGCTTGTTTGCATGACAGCCCTAATCTTCTAAAGTATAGCCTACTGTTTATGTGGGCTTTAAACTGTAAATGTATCATTGTGCTTTTGAGTGAAGGTGCAGATCACGGGAAACACGATATGAATATGCGCCTCGCTCACCTTAAATAACATTAAACCCAAAGGTAAGGTCCTCTGGACAAAAACGGGTGCATGCATGCAATGATAATCGTGTCGATTGTATGACTGGAGAGAGTTTGGGTTATGGATGCAGCATACGCATGTCGGCAGCTAATATGATGCCGGCGAACATGTTTTATAAATAGCGCAAATCTAACCGTAAAGTAGCATATTGTTGAGAAAATTTGGTGTCAGTTTAGTGTAAGTTAACATTGTGGTCTGCGGTGTCTGCTCTGTCAATTTCCTCTTCTGACTCGGGTTCATACATGTAAGGCTGTAATCCTGGCGCAGCAGAAGCCATTGTTTACTGTCAGGCCAGTACGCACATTGACTGCGAGGTTGGATCACAGTGGATGAGTTGATTGATGTTAAGAAATCACAGCACAGCTAATTACATAGGTACATTTTAAAGAAACAGTCGCTAAATCAGCTTGTCAACACTGTAGGGGGTGAAATTAACTTTGATGGACATGATTAAAAAAATGCTAATGTGTTTTTTCATGAAGAAATATTGCTTACTTCTTAGGGAATAATAGAAATGAGCAGTAAAGTGTATGGAATGTGCCCTTTAAAAACACTGAACTATAATTAGGAAGTATAACAGAAGTAATCTTCAAATCCTAGCTTCGGTGACCACACATAAACATAGCCATGCACTTTGATTGACACGTTAATTGAGCCTGTCAGAGCTGTCAAATAGCATATACCTCCTGTATTAGCCAAACTGAGTGTGTGTTGAATAAATAGCCCCGCTCTCCTCTTACAAACAGAACCAATTGCAATCAAACTGTGTTGATGACACAGTGTAGGGCAATTACATTTAAACATGTGGGTTATATGGAGACATTAGGGATTAATGGGAAAACATGCCTGCATAATGTGAAAGAACGAGTACTCGAATCCCAATATTTAAATTGAATACATACCCAACGAACGAATACCCGAATAATCAAATATTTGCCCTATCAGGGACTAGTGCGTATATCCACTGTCATCCATTCTCCCAGATCTTACCATGAATTGAATTTATAACATTTCATAAAATCAAAGCTAACAGTATGATAATATGTATTACAGTATAGAACAGTACAGATACCATACAATATTTATACAGCATTTAATAAATCATAAACGATCAATTATATTTGAACAAACTCTTTAAAAAGAAATCCTTAAAAACATCCTAATATGAAAAAAATGAAGATGTGTGAACAGGCTACTACAACACATAATCAGCGTCCATTAGATATCTGTTCAATCATGTAATTATCAGTATCAGACGAAGAATGAAAGTAGGCATGGTTTAGTCACGTTAAATTTGGGCAAATGTTTTCCAACATACACGGGGTAGGGGTAAGGGGTGTAGGCTGAAAGTTTGTAACAACAATGGAGGATAAATATTTGTTTGATTTGGTTTGTGAATACCCTGAAATGTACACTGAACTTCTAAAGATATAGAAAGAAAGGAAGAGATTTCCATTAGAATGGTTTATCTTTCCATGTGTAGGGTAATAGCTTTCACGTGTTGTGCACGAGGTTTACTCATAACGCGTTACTTTAAAAAAAAAAAATGTATTCAGGGACAGTTCAAGTTTCAAGCAAGCAGCAAGCGAATGCTGCACATCCTTTTAATGAGAGACTTCCAAAAGAACTGGAGAGTTGTACAGGAGGAAGTACTGGAGCATGGTTTGGTTACTATCTGCTGGTATTGTTTGATAGCATAATTGTTTTAAAGTTTGCTCTTCCCTCTCTGCCCCAGTCTTAGGGGCGCCATATAGGGGGGGAAGGTTAGGACAATTCCAAGGGCCCCTGACTGACGGGGGCCCAATAAAGTAGGCAAAAACTAATACATGTTTTTATTATTATATAAACCATCATCATTTAATATATATTTCTAATATAATAATACAATTAATGTTCTCTTTGTTTTTGGCAATAAAAACTTTATCCCTATTGACCAAAAAGTAAACATCCATATTGACAGACCACCCCCCTGTATATGCATGAAATGGTTTGGTCTTGCCTTAGCGCACTGCCGCACTTATCAGTGATGGTGTTTTGTTGCGGTCAGTAGATGCGCTAGAAATAGTGATCACAATGTTGCTCTGTCTCTCTTGCTCTTTTTACCATAACAAAAATTATTATTACAGATAACATAACAGAAATTATTAATTATTAATGACAGAAATTTTCACAAATTATTTTCTCATATAATGGTCATTATGAAATAAAAAAAATAAAAACCCTTGTTTTTTTACTGGATGCTGGACATTTGGAAACAGCGAGTAGTTTACCTCAGCCTGCATGTAAATTACCGACAATATTAAAATAATTCAGTTTGATACGTTCATTTAGATTGAATTATGGCTGTTGAATGACATCTATAGATACAGACTATCATTCCCATCATGAAGGGCAAATTATTTGAGAAGCTTGCACACACACACAGAAAAAATCTATTGTATCTAATTTATGTAATCAAGTGTTAATGATGCAGAACTGTAGGTAATTTGGGTCAATGTTCTATAGTGTTAGTGTCATTTAACGGCATATTGCATTTTTTATATATACACTGTATATATACTGTATTAATCACAGTATATATGTATATAGCACATACATTGTGTACATCCTACAGAGCCAGGGCTCTCTCAGATAGAATGAGGAAGAAGTCTAGAAGCAAAGGAAGAAAGTAACGATAGTTACAGTAATGATGAGGATGAGAGATGCATGGTGGAAGATGACAGAAGTAACTAAATAAAAATACATTCAGACTGAAACATTAAGACATTTTTTTTATGGTGGCTTTAAATCTTGCATCAAATAGTGAACTGCATACTGTATGCAGACGTACATATACAAATCACCAGCAATAAATATTGTGCTAGTAAAAATAAATGCAAGCCTTTAATTAGAGTTATGTAAAGCTTTTGATGGGACAGTTAGATCCTAGAGATGTGGTGACAACAGCTGCGTAGAGGGGGCCCCATTAGATTTTTTTTGTCATGGGGCCCAAAATTCCTGGCGGTGCCCCTGCCCAGTCTAACCGAGCACCAGTGCCTATGCTCAAGCACTCCTCTTTGTTGATCAGGCCTGGTATATTATTGCATTTAAAACATTTTCTTTTATATATTGTTTAAGATATGAAGCCCCTCCAGGGATGGGCAGTATTTATGATACATGTATTTGAAATATGTTTTTCAAATACAAAATAGTATTTTGGAATTTGTATTTGATAGGGTTGTTGAAAATGGCTTCATATTTTGTATCAAAATATTTGAGCGCTTTGTATTTTGTAATTTAAAAATACTACAAACAACTTTATGTGAGATGATTACTTGGTGCAGCCTCTGATTGGTAGCCTGGTGTAACCAGACTGAAAATTCACTTGGTGAAAAGGGTCTAGACACACTACATTTGGTATTGTTTGCAGTTGGCACATTCTAGGGGGCTTAGACCTCAAATTTATTTTCAAACAATTGGACAGCCTTTAACCAATCAGCGTTGCTATAACTGTTTATATCGCTTTATCTAGCTCTATCACCATCTTGAACACTTTACTTCAACGTCATTGCATTTAGCCAGCCCCACTGGTCACTGATTGGTCCACCATCCAGGGTGGCTGTGTGAACGCTGATCAAAAAGTAATTAGTCGTGTGAATGTGGAACACAGATTTTCTTTTCAGCGTGCCCATTGAACGGACATCTGGCAGACTATGAGGAGATACTGTAAGTGTGCTTATTTTCAAGTGAAATATATTTTTCCTATTATGCTTGCCACTGCCTTTTTTATTATGTTGCAGGTCCTAGCAAACTTAGGTAGGCTAATTGCACCAACCTGTTCAATGACCTGGTTTGAGAGGTTACAATGTTTTTACTTTGGTTGATTGTTGACTCCTAAGGTTTATTATTCCATTAGTGGATTTAATTCTAAAATGAGGTGGCTACACAGGTTTGTCATTTTTGGAAGGGGTGAGGCAGGGTAGCGAAAGTAGTAACAAGGGCGTAGGTTTGGTTTGAACATTGGTAGGCACAACAGTTTAGCCTAGAATTGAAGGGTCTGTCAGAATCTCAGCTTTCATAATATTTAGCAGCATCAATCTCTTATTGGGACACTTTTCACATGTGTGTGTAGTCATACTGGAAACCATAACTGCAGAAACCACAATGGCTGGGGGCGGCAAGATGTAAACGCACAGTGTGTCTGGTTTTCTATATAAAAAGCCCAACCTTGCTTTCTACCCATTTTCAAACAATCGCAGCCTCAGAAAATTATGGGTTGTCAATAATATACGACAACATTTCAAAATCAATGACAATGATAACAACAAGCACTTACTGGCAAATTGAAATTTCACAAGGCTCCTCTCATTTCCTCATTGTCTATAGCAGGAGACCAGAGGTGCATTCAGAATTAGCGAATGTTTGCAAACATATTTAAACAGTTTTGTGTTTGCCGCGAACGTTTGCAAACAAAAGCAAACGGTTTGAGGAGGTAGTCCTCGGCAAACACGTTGAAGCTGGAAAAAGGGTGACAGTTTAAATCTAATATTTTTGGGATGTTCACACACATTCAGTTCAAAGCAAACATGTTCGTCACAAACCAATTATGAACACACCTCAGGAGTCTGTGACAAGTACCTGCTGGTTGTGTAGGCTACTAAGTTGGAAACTTTAAAAACACTAACAATATTGTAAATAGCACTAAATAAGCATAAACGCTAGATAAATTGTATTACACAAAATATTGCGGTGTGTATTACCAGAGACATATTATATAAGGACTTTGATCTTACTCCACATGGGAAACAAGCTTGCTACATTAGCCTACCTGAATGTAGGGATGTGTGCGATTGGTTGGTTAAACGTTGCCAGACTTGCTGGTCGGCACCAGAAATACTAGTCGATTTTTTTTTTAAGTAGTAGGTACTTTTTCTTGTGGGTTTTTCTTCACTGGGTTGATGCTGTAAATTGGGAGTGCGTTGGTTTTAACGCTTTCAGAGTGGTGAAACAACGGGTACAGACATGGCTCACAGTGAAGAAAAGTAACAGATTTTCACTAACCCCGCTCCCACAACTTGACTCGGAGTGAACTTTTGAAGGGCAGATTTAAAACAGATACTCATCTCTTCCTTGTTGGACAGAGCAGGTACCAATACTGTAGCTACTAGCTAATCAAACGAATGCGGAATAAATACAGTTAACAATCGTTAAAGCAGCAAAATTCACTTCCTCTCTGCTTTGGATTTAACCATGTACAATTACAATTAATGGAGCTAAAAATAAAAATGTAATGTGACATGACAACAATTAGCTTGAAAAGATTATTCCTTGTAGGCTTATCTATGTATGTTATCTATCTATGTATTGTAACAACAAGGCATGCTTTTTTTATTAGACAACCAATGATACAGCAGTATTACAGAACAATTGTCTTGCACAATTGAAAATACACACACTTGGCCGGGTGCTCGGAAATAACGAATTGGTAGTTCAGAGTTTGCACTCTGCTTTTGTCATTTTATGAAGATGATAATATAATTTAATAATAATAATTTTAGATAGGCTATAAGGAAAATGAGAAGAGAGGGAAAGCCTACCGGTAGTGGTCCCTACTCGGACATAGCAGTTGATGAGAGTGCAGGTACCGTAGGGAGAGCCCGACATGCACATATGTAGCTTATACAGATGAGTCGGAACGAGTTTAACATTCAGGAATACCGAATTGGCCCATTCGCTAAACCTGTCCATAGAATGTCCCATATGTGTCTAATTAATTTAGTCTAGGCATGGGTGGCATGCATGGTGTGCAAGTTCGACAAGTACTGACCTTCGTGAACCAAACAAAGCTGTGGTCACTGACTGCTACCCACTTATTGATGAGATGCTATCTAGCCTGCGTGGTGCCAAGATGTTTTCTACTATTGACCTGGCTAATGCATACTATCAAGTGCTTAACAGCATTCATCATACACAAGGGCCTGTTCAGATTTTGTCGTGTTCCTCGAGGGCCTCACTTCGGCGCCATCTGCATTCCAAAAAATGATTGCGACCATTTTACAAGGCATGCCTGGTGTCCAAAACTATCTAGATTATCTGATTGTCTATGGAGCTATGGTTTAGGAGCATGACAAGAACCTGAGTGATGAAATTGACTGAAGCAGGCCTGGTGCTCAATGACAATAAATGTCACTTCAGAAAGTCCTCGCTTCGTTTCCTGGGTCACATCATTACTACTGACGGCATTCTGCCTGACCAGGAACACTTTGAAGCCATTCTGAATGCACCACCTCCATTAGGCCCTTTTATGGCCTTGTGTCCTGGTATTCAAAGTTTCTTCCAAACTTTTCTGCTGTTGTGGCTCCTATACGAGAGCGTGCTAATGACAGATGCATTTTCATGGACTGACGCTGCTCAACAGAGTTTTAATGAAATAAAACAGCTTCTAGTGAGAAGCACAGCACTTGCTCTTTTTGACCCTTCTCTACAATCAGTGATTTCTACTGATGCAAGAGACTATTTTGGCGCTGTATTTGCTCAAGTACAACCTGATGGCACAGAAAATCCTGTGGCTTTTGCCTCCCGCACATTGACTACAACAGAACGCAAATACTCTACAGTTGAGAAGGAAGCCCTGTCTTGCGTGTGGGCTACAGAAAAATGGCGAACATACTTATGGGGCCGTCGATTTACTCTTCGCACTGACCATCAAGCGCTCACAACGCTGCTCACCACAAAAGGCATGGGTAGGGCTGGTATGCGCATTGCTTGTTGGTCAGCTAGATTACTCTGTTTTGATTACAACATTGCTTATCGTCCTGGGTCTCAAAACTACACTGCTGACTGCCTTTCCCGTCTTACACTTATGTCTGCTGACCCTGTTTCTGACGTGGAACCTGAATTAGTTGCACACATCAACTCTACACTGCACTCTATTCCAGTGACTGATTTCAACTCTGCCTGCTTTTCTTGTTCTGAGATGACAGCTCTTCGTGCACAGATTGGCCGTGGATGGCTGTCCTCCATCAAAGCAGTGAGTCCTGATTTGGCAGCTTACTACAAAGTGCAGGATCAATTGTCAATTTTGTCTTCAGAGGTAATAGACTGTTAGTACCCATCTCCCTGCGTAATACACAGATTTTGTTGGCCCACATATGTCCCCAAGGAATTGTACATACAAAACAACGCTTGCGTGACCTTTACTGGTGGCCACGAATGGATACTGATGTTCAAACTAGTATTGCCACATGCATTCACTGGCGAGCTAATGACAAGACAGCTAGGACTCACCCTACTCCTTTACAACTAGTTCAGCTACCCGATGGTCCATGGAAAAAACTTGGCCTTGATATATTTGGACCATTCGAAACTGCTGTACACACCTGTCGATTTGCTGACTGATTACTACTCTGAGTGGCCTGAGCTTGCATTCTGCCATACTGCCACTGCCGACGATGTTATACAATTCCTCACTGCAGTCTTCAGTCGCCATGGTAACCCAGAGTGCACTGTCACAGACAACGGGGCTCAGTTTACTTCAGGTGTCTTTAGAGACTTCCTAGAAACGAGCTATACTACACCATCGGACTTCAGTGTATTACCCAGCGGCCAATGGAGCCATTGAGCGATTCCATCGCGCCCCGAGAAGCTGCATTTAGACAGCTATTTTCCAGTCACGTCCTTGGAAAGTGGTGGTAATGGATTGGCTCCACGTGTACCGAGCTACTCCGCATGTTACGACATCTGTCTCACCTTATGAACTGCTGTATGGGCGTAACATGCACACTAAACTGGATATGCTTCCCATGCCCGAACAAGAAAGTGCGTGATACAGTGTGTGAGAAACAACAAAACATGAAGCGCTACACAGACTCAATACATCAGGCGCGTGCACCACTGTTTCAGGAAGGAGAGAGTGAGGATTAGAATCCCTCATCATACTCCAAAGGCTCATCCCAGGTTCACAACTCCAGTGATTGTGAAGAAGAAGGTTGGCTCAAACAGTTTTCTTCTTAGTGATGGTAAAATATGGAATGCTTCACGTCTGGCCAGTTTCTCTTCTGGAGTTGAATATGGACGGACAAATCACATGCCAGATTCCACACAAGCATCCGTGATCCAGTCCCGAGTCAGATTCAAGCCTAAATGGTACAAGGACTATCTAGTTTACTAAACAGTTTTTCTCAAGATTAAGCAACATAATATGAAGCTATTTGGTACATTTAACAGATATGTTGTAGTTCAGTTAAACCTTCAGTATACTTACCAATACTACCTGTGTAGAGCATGTTAAATTCACATTTTCTCAACACAGTTTATGAATAAGCTTAGAGAAAAGTACTTATTGCTTTGAGTATGACTTTTGTATTTGTTAAAGTAATTACTGATATTCTTTAGTTTATTGTGTGACTAATGAGTTATGCATAACATATTCATTCTTGTGGCTGAATGGCTAAATTAAGGACTAGTAATCGTTTTTTTACTAATGGGGAAATGTGGTGTTCTGCATGCATGCTGAACGTCACTAGGTGGCACTGTTGTGATTGAGAGCGGTAATTGTGTCCCTCTTTTGTGTTCCCTTCCTTGTGTTTCCCCTGTATCCAAGACTCGGAGTCTTGCCCCTGTTGATTATTATTGATTTCACCTGCCCCTCATTGGCTGTGCCCCATGGTGGTTTGTTGTCCTTGTCGGATTATTGTTTGCTGTCAGCCCTGTTTTTAATTTCTGCCCGTGGAGAATAAACCTGTTTCGTGAATACCTTGTCTGCATTTGGGTCCACCCTGCCTGCTTCGCGTGCCAAAATAATCATCATGGACCCAGCAGACACTACCATACTCATGCCATGGACCCGGAGCGTAGACTGGCAGCCATAGCCCTCATGGACCGTACCCTGTCCACCAGGCCAGAGCTCAGACGGGTCCCTGAGGTCGTCCGCATGCGGGTAGCGCTGGCCAGGCTGAGGAGAAGCCTGTTACCTGTCCCTAGCCCCCAGGCAACTAGCGATAGGGCCACTAATTCCCCACCATAACTGGCGCCCCTGGTAGCCAGTGGTAGGCCCGCTAGCTTCCTGCCACGTCCTGCACCCCCGGTAGCTAGTGGTAGGCCCGCTAGCCCCCGGCCATGCCCTGCACCCCAGGCAGCTAGCGATCGGGCCGCTAGCCCCCACCCATGCCCTGCTAGCCCCAAGCTATGTCCCGTGCCACAGGTAGCTAGCAGTAGGCCTGTTAGCCTCAAGCCACGTCCTGTACCCCAGGTAGCTAGCAGTGGGTCCGCTGGCTTCCTACCTAGCACAGCACCCCAGGCAGCCAGCAATAGGGCCGCTAGCTCCCAGTCCTCTCCTGCACCCCAGGCTGCTGGCTCACAGCCAAGCCCTGCACTCCACCTGGCTAGCGTTAGGGTCGGTTGCCTGTGGGTTGGTCCGGTCGCTCCCGCTAACGTCGGGTTGGCTAGCAGTCACCCTGCTTCAGTCCTGAAGGACCTGGAACAGTCGCCATACTGGGGGACCCGGTTAACCATAAGACGATCCCCCATGGCTAAGCGCGGTTCAAGGGGCAGGAAGAAGGTTCCTCGTCCCGGTACCGGGAGGGCCTCTCCCCTGTTGCCTTGTGTACCCGATTTTGCCCTTGCGCCTTCTGTAGATGTCTCGCCGCCACCCGCTGAGGCATTTTGTGTTGTGCCGCCACACCCCGAGGCTGTTTGCCACACCATCTGTTTCGTCTGCCGTAGAACCCGTTTTTGTTTTGGCTCCTGTTCCCTGCTTCAGAGCCCCATTTGGCCAAGACGGCAGCTCCCGAGCATACCTTAGTAGAGGCCACAGAGCCAGCCTTAGTTCAGGCCCCAAAACCAGCCTTAGTGCCCAAGTGCCCATTTCATCCCCCATACATGTTCCTGCCGCTGGGCCGCAGCCACTTCCTGTCTTCTCCACTGTGTCGCAGCCGCTCCATGACGCCGCCGCAGCTACTCCATGTCTCCTCTGCTGGGCTGCAACAACTCCAGCCGGCCTCCTCATCTGCTGGGCTTTCCCTGCCGCAGCAGCACCCGCCAGATCCCTTTGCCGCTGGGCCGCATCCTTACGTGTGAGGCCACAGTGCTATCCACTGGGCCACCGTGTAGCCCTGGGACATGGACATAATGCATGTGTAGATGTGGGATATCAACCCCCTCTGACAGGGCAGCAGAGGCAGCACAGTGTCCCAGGGTTGACCTGGGGATGAGGCGGGGAAATCAGGGAACTAAGAAGAAGCAAAATGCTGTACCTGAAGGTAGCGGAAAAGGTGTGATGGAGGCAGAGAGCACTTCGAGACAAGATTAGGGAAGCTAACAAAACCTTTGTCTCCATACATGTCATGGAAGGTCCCAATGCCCTTCCTGGCACACTGGGAGAAGGCAGTATCCACTATGGATGGGGGGAATGCGTGGTTCCTATCAATAGGGCTCAATGTGGAGGCAGAGGCAAATTGAAAATGGTGTAGAAACTGGTACAAGATTTTAAGGGTGGAGAGCACCACCGGGTTGCCAGTATAGCGAGATGGGGATATTGGAAGAGAAGAACAGAGCAAG
>JAODLL010003662.1:0-11601 GCA_026546735.1 Forbesichthys agassizii
TGCCTGGAACACCTCCCAAGGGAGGCGCCCAGGGGGCATCCTTACCAGATGCCCGTACAACCTCAACTGGCTCCTTTCGACGCGAAGTAGTAGCGGCTCTACTCAGAGTTCCTCACGGATAGCTGAGCCTGTGCACCAAGCTACGTAAATCTCACTCTCCCGACACTTTAAGGATGCTCCGACGACGCATGTTAGAGCCCATTGGGATTTAATGTGTCTCGTAGCAGCAGCCATATAGTGTACCCTCTGCATGGAAGACCGGAGTTCGAACTCCATTACAAGAATCTGATGGCCACGAGTTCGACCGTTGTTCAGCATCAAACCATGAATGGCACGTTTTCAAAAACACGTTATGTCAAGTTAAACATGGTTCAACTTTGGACATGGCGGCTCATCAATGTAAGGTTTAGAACGACCGCAACAGTAGCTACATCAACACGTCTGGAGACAATGTAAAATATAGTCTATAACATGTACTACCTGCTGTGAAAGACAGTCTCTACACAAATGATATCAATTTGCAAGAGAACAGCGATATTTATCCATGGTCCATCGTAAGATCTGTCCTGCTAATGTACTTTTACTCATAATTTGGGGTGTATGTGGTTAGGTGCAAGATGTCGAAGGAATAGTTCAGGAGTGTAAATTCATGGTGTGGATTTGTTATTTCGAAAGCTGATCGTATTCAATGTGTTTCAGTAGCGGTCTTGTTCGCCATCTTCTTATACAGCACCCGCGGCCTTCCTACAACACACGAGCCTTTGTGGAATCACATCAAACCTACATACAGTAATGTAATTTCCCATTACAAGACTAGAGCACTCTTGCACAAAACTGTCTTGCTCAGTCTTTCATTTGGGCGTAGAAGGCGCGCGCACACGATGATAGATCTCTTACAGAGGAACAATGATCCATACAGTTGTACCACATACATTTATTGTACAGTGCACTGATGGGTATTGGTTGGCCCCCGACCATGCGATGCATACAAGGGTGGCAATGGCACAGTGGGTAGAGGGGGGCGACAGCCACAGGTGATCAAGAAGTTGCTCGTTCGAACCCAGAGCTTCGAGTGGCCGGAAGGTTAGGAAAGTTCTATATAAATGCAGTCAGAATTTTTCCATTGATTCAAAATGCATTGTGACAATTTATAAAGAAAAGTCTGTATAGAGATTCTGCAGTGTACAAAAAACCTGGATCAGATCTTTTTATTTTAATAAATATTTGTATTTGTCTACATGTGCTGACATGTATAAAGATTAAAGTCATTACAACTGCACCATTATTTTTTAAATTAGAATGTGCAATATTCCAAATGTGTAATAGGAAGAGAACAAAACCATTACTAGAGCTGAACAAATTGCTCTGTGTGCCTCCTAATTAGCATTTCCCAGCCCTGATTTTAGTTCCATTCAATTGTTTACTCAGCGTGTTTTGTGCATCTTCTGACAAAGCCATTTAGAGCTTTTTGTCATACAGAGCGAGGAAATGTTTTTGAACATCTTACTTGTTCTCTAATGGCTTCATCAAACACACACACACACGCATATTGGCATAAATCCTCAGTACTTCCACTACAGCAGATACAGTTTATACAAAAGATTCCATGCTTTTTATTTTAAATATAACAATCATTTAGTCATCAAAGAAGATTTTACATCAACCGATTTAGCTCAAACGTAATTGGTAGCTCACTTACAGAAACCTTTCAAGGGAAAATATAGCTGATCCCATGTCAATAAACACAACACTGTAGCACCAATCAAGTTTATTTTGATACAAGTTCAAATTTTGCATACATACATACATACATATCATTGTCGCCCTGACAATAAGTTATAGACATGAGGCAAAGACACATACCGTAGTATCTTTACCAGTGTGTGTGCTCAGCTACATATTAGAGCATTATAATGCAGGTCTGCATATATGACCATAAGACACACTCACACACACACACCAAGGTCAGCAATTTAGCTGACTCAGCAAAGAGGTTTGCAGCAAAAGCAAAAGTCCAATCAGTGCAGAGTGCAAAGACTCTGCAGGGCTGTGTTCACCACAAGCGTGCGTGCACAGTGTTTAGCAGAGCGGCGAAACCAAACAAGCGCCCACACGACTGGCTGTGTTTTGAGCATCTCTTTTTCGGTCGACATTATCATTGATTTGTGTAGTTCGGGCCCGGCTCACCTACAGTACAGCTCTGCGTCTGTAGCTCAGGAGTGGAGCTCAGGTGCAGGCAAAACAAATAATAAGCTATCGACCAGCCCCCCCCCCCCCACCCAGGCCCACAGACGCTAAAGTAATGTGTATTTGGTGGCTGTTGCTCCTGGCAGAGCCCAAATCATTTACCCTGCTGTCGAGAGCCTGACAACGCGGCTTCAGCTTGACTAGCTACCCGACGACATCAATCACCAAGACTGGAGGCATTAGCTGCAGCATACAAACATAACCGCAAGGTAAACACTCGCTGTACGCAGAGCGAGTGCGGAACAACAGCCAGGATCTGCAGAAGGTAAACGTTGGCTGTGGCACATCTGTGTACAGAAGGAGGGCAGATTAACAGCCTGGATATGTAGGCAGACCCTTTAGACCCTCATGGTGACAGGTACTGGAAACTCTTAAAGCAAGGATGGGGAACCCTGGTCCAGGGCCACTGTCCTGCATGTTTTAGATGTCTCCCTGCTCAAATACACCTTATTGGGTGGTTCACAGGCGTCGACCAATTAAGTGGAATCAGATGTGATGGAGCAGGGAGACATCTAAAACATGCAGGACTGCGGCCCTCCATGAACCAGGGCTCCCCACCCCTGCCTAAAGGACATGTCTGTTGCCTAGGCACAAATGCTAATGACTCGACTTGCGTTGACTCGCTCTGCCCAGCTCTTTAACATATTCTCTTGACCCTTTAATGGAAGACATTTATATTGAATAACCTCAACCTAGTTCTGCCGTCTTTCCCCAATGAGAACATGAAGGACCCTCATAACTGTCATACCCGTTCCCTACACAGTGGTTTCACACACACAAACTGCAAGCTGTCTTATAATATACAGTATGGTTCTGAGGAAGCCACAATGCGAAGGAATTCTTAAAGTGAATGTTGTAATGCGAGTGGGAAGGCTGACCTCTAACTATAGGGCTCTTGATGCAACGTTTGTAATCAAGTGATTTTGCGTCTAGAGAAACCCAAGTTTTTGTTTCAAACACGAGGATGCGAGCAGCCTCTCTCCCCCGCTTTCCCTGAAATTCCCCCAACCCACCGCCGACACAGTTGAGTTTGCACAGTAGCAAATCGTGGTGACTTTTATGTTTGTTTGTTTTTTTCCCCGTTGGGAACTTTATACGGTATATAGTGGAACAAAATATTTTTGGGATCGTCTCTTTAATATATGGGATTGTGTGTCGCTCTGTCCTGCTTCTGATGAAGTGGCCTTTTACATCACTAGGACTCAAAATGGAAATGCACACGTCTCGTATTATGTTCATACACCCCCCCCCCCCCAAGTCTTCTAGGGTCTTCCACCCCTCTTCAACAAGTCTGCGCTGGGTCTGAGCCAGTGCAGAGGGCAGATGTCGGCTGTTCAGTCAAACACAGTCGGCAAAAGGAGGTGAAAAGTGAAGGCAACGTTCTCGCGGAACGGGCAGCCCGCGGGGAGCGGGTTTCCGATTGACGTCGCCATGGAGACTGAAATATAACAATCTGTGTGACCCAGTTTCCATGGTGATAAATTCAAGTCGACGTTGCAGAGCCACGCATGCGGAAGTGGAATATTCCACCCGGCGAAGCTGCCCGCTGAGCCAATAAATGTACTGCCAGAGCCCTTGTTTAATGCAAGACTGAAGTGGGACCTTGATCCATTTAGCCAATGGTGTGGTTGCACTGACGCACACCAAGCAAAGTACATGTGAAGATGGGGGGAAAATAAATAAATTACAATTTAAAAAAAGCCTTTTAAACCTTATTTTGGGGCATATTCAAACGATTTAATCAGATGATCAGATTTGACTGGCGATTGTACACGTGCAGTGTTTGTGTCCCGGTGACAGTGCCGTTATGGCTCCCTCCCCATTCATTTAGATGGCGGTCTACCAAATAACTGCCCAACTACAAAGATGGCTGCCGAGAGAGTGGCCAGACTCGCCCATGTAAAAACGCCTTCAGTTTACAGTCTCCAAGCTCCTATAAATAATGCACTTACCTGCGGTCTCTTCCAGACCACACGCCCAATCCTGTTTCCCTGGTAGAAGAGGGAGTCGTCCACGGCGGGGAAGCGGGGATCCTCGAACAGCAGGCCGCTCTGCACGCAGTGCCTCTTCAGCGTGGAGTACTGCTGCCCTTCGAAGGCCTTCACCGTAGCAAACATCCTGCAGCCCTGCGCACACAGTGACGGGGGGCGTCAGCAACGACCACACAACGCCTCAGATCGCAGCGGCGAGTCCCTTTTCTTATGACATTTTTATTTTTAAACACAGAATGTAGTCTAATTGACTAAGACCCACCCCTTTCACCTGTCCATCCTAGTTACTGTAACTAGGATGGACAAAACAGCATAGTAGGCTGTTACTGCAGGACATGTGGAAAGGGGCAGGGCTTGGGATTGGTCAGTTGGAAGCTATTTGCAGTCACTTCAGGAAAGACTACAGCTCCACCATTACCGAACAAAAATATAATGCAATATATTCAATAATACCTTTCCATATCAGGGAGACTAGTTAATATATTTTCAATATATGCATGGACCATACATACATATTTTGTAATGAAAACCACACTACGTTCTTACATGAGATTTTTATATATTATAAACACAATTCAATAATTTCTTAGAATGCTGATGCATGTTTACATAAAGCTGTTCATAAAACACTTTATAGTAGACATTATGCATATAAAAATACACAGTATAATGGTATATGAACAAAGTGTTTACTGAAAAGAAATACTTTTAAAACAGGGTTTATGTATTTCACACACACACACACACACACACACCAGTGACCTCATGGGACATTTTAATCAACATTCATTCAGCAGCCGCTATAATAACGTCTCAGTTTATTTATTGGAGCTGAAAAATAAAAAAAGTTCAAATATATTGACATTCATTTGATTAAATTTAAACTGTTAGATTTTCATGTGAAATGTATTTAGATAAAACAAATAACTACAATTTATATTTCGTTCAAGCCATTTGTAGAAGTGAAGTCAGAGTTCTCTCTACCCTAATCTACCCAGTAGCACCTTCCACTTATCGGTGTATGTACACTGTTTATTTGATACGGTTATTTAGTCACAAACAGAATGAACTACAATATAATATCCAATACAACCATCAGGCTGCTAATGTTTAGTCTATTAGTCAATTAGTATATAATTGAACAGCATTTAATAACCCAGCATTGAACACTGGGTCATACACATATTTCACCATACTATTGTCCAGCATTTGTCTCTGGGGTCACCTAACAAACCAAAAGCATTCCATTTGTGCTCCATTGAAATGCATTATACTGCACCATCTTTGTATGATTCCAAAAGCTTTGACAGCTCCATGTTTAACATGATGTACACCACAGCAACAGTAGCCTACTGCCCCTTGAATGTCTGTTGAAACATCAGCTTGGACAACAACAGATGTCCATGACTTACTGGGTCTACAGTATTGTATATCTAATGATACTCACGGCCACTCCCTGTCTCTTAGGTGCCATAATCAGGAGAACTCCCCAGACGTGAAAAGACAATGTGCAGTTTTTGCCTTGTGCTCAACAGGATAAATTGATTCACCCGCCGCTCCACTGATTGTGTCACAACCTTTGCCTGATTGAGTCTGTACCTGCACTTGTTCTGGTCTTCACCAGGTGTCTCCCTAATTATCTCCTGTGCATTTAAAGGTATAGTCAGTCATTTTTGAGAACGCTTGCTAAATTTGAGCTCTAATCAAAACAAATTCCTTTAGAAGCTCCTCCCCACACACTGAAACGCATTGCAAAGCCAAGGGCATTGTTGTTGTGAGCGGTGTTCACCACTTTGTTTGTGTTCCTATTTACAGAGCCAGTGCTGTGTAGAAGTAGCCTATCAAATTATTTGTCTCAGCAAACACAGACACCGGTAAGCTAGCTAAATACGAGGAGATATTTGGTGAGTTTTACAATTGTATTAGCTTACAATTATCTTACAATAGCTGACTAAGGTATAGTATGTCATTCTAGATAACGCTTGCTAAATTCAAACTCATATCAAAACAAAAACATAATGCCATAGGGTGCTCCCTCAGAATTTCCGCCCCACACATCATAAGTGCACTGAGAAGGCTTGGATATTGTTGTTCACCAATCACCACTTTGTTTGTGTTCCTATTTACGGAGTCAGGGCTGTGTAGAAGTACTGGATCATGTTTTCAACACACACAGAACGGTAAGAATGCAAAATTCGAGGAGATATTTGGTGAATTTGAAGAAAAAACTTGTAATTTCTTACTATGGGCCTCTACCCATTGTTTCCTTGTTAGTCTGTGCCAGTTTGTCTTGTCTGTTGAAAGTCAGCTGTCCAGTGTTATGCCCTGCTGCCAGCCTTTGCCTTCATTTTTGCTGACCATTCTGCCTGTCCCTGTATTAAATACTGAACTACAGAAACACTTTGGGTCATCGTGTTTGCACTTGGATCTCATCTGGTGCCTGATAGCTATCCCAAAGGGGTTCAAGTATCTCTGCTGGGTTTAGAGTAGAGAGGAAAACCCATCGATCAGCGCCAGTAAGGGCTGGGTATGCAGTGAGGGGGCTACATGGTGGCCCAGTGGATAGCACTGTGGCCTCACAGCAAGAAGGTCCAGGGTTCAAACCCCAGCCAACCCAGCCTTTCTGTGTGGAGTTTGCATGTCCTCCCCTGTGTCTGCATGGGTTTCCCCCACTAACAAAAACATGTCAGGTTCACCCTCCAGTCAGTGCCGTTGACCACTGGCATCAATCTGGAGTTGGTTCCTGGGTGCCACACGAGTGGCTGCCCACTGCTCCCTTCAGGGATGGGTTAAATACAGAGAATTAATTTCTCCTAAGGGGAATGTATGAAGTATGACCTCTTTCTAGAGGTGGATTTACTAACTACCAAGCCCTATTGGGGCTTCACCATTCTTTTTTAAAACCGGGTAGCTCCTGTGAAGTCATGAAGATGTGCTGGTATGTGGTTAGGGGAGGACGGGAGTCGTGACAGATCATGCTGTGTCCAGGATGTCTTTGCCTTGTATGGCCATGATTGCCCACGGCAGGGAGAGAGGCTGCATGCAAATCCCTATCTCCGTGGATAATCAATATGGGCCTGTGGTGTGGTGGTCCTCAGGGTTGCCATGACAGCAGGATACTGTGCATATGTATCTCTGCCAACAATCGATGTGAGGACAATGACCTACTGTACAGTACAAGGCAATTTGCTGCTTATTCTTCATGTCAAAACTGCAATTATTCATTTAGTAGGCGCCTTTCTCTAAAGGAATAATTATGCAGTGAGAACTAGTGGTACAGATCAGGTAGTGGTTGGGCATCTTTCACAAGGATGCTAACCATATTTTCGGCCTTTTTTGATTAAAAGCGCTGGCCTGAGCATTTTTCACATGGGGGAAAAAAAACCAAACAGCTGAATCGGTTACGAGAAACATCCTTTAACAAGATGTCTACATGCTCAACACTGTACCTGTAAGCATCCTGTATGAAAACTGCATACGTTATACTTCTATTAATATTTCTCAATATTAAAAATGTTTACACGGTGATAAAACTTAATCTTAAACTATATTTCCATTATATAGTAGCTGTGTGTTAATAACTTCACTTTTTTATAAATCGTAACTGTACTATGGCATTTTTAACCTTGTATGGAATGGATATTCTTTTTTTTTTTTCGGGTAAGATCTTTATAAAAAAATGATTGTGTACATGCTCAAAAATTTTGACTGAAAGCCTTTGCCTGTGTCAACCTTTGCCTGTGTAAACACATCAGTGTACCAACTGCAAACAGTTCTAGCTCAAACAGAAGCATTACATACATGATTGTTGGCAAGGCACAGCGGGTAAAGCACACTAAAGTGATGTAATATAGATGCTAGCCCTGTGTGGGAGGAACAGCCTGAAAGTTATCTTACAAAATGTGCCTACTTTGACAAAGAGATAATGTATGTCCAACTGTCCAGTTGTCAGTTTATCTTTGTAAGTATATTAATGGATACCACAATGTATGGTAGATGGACTGCATTTATATAGTGCTTTACAGAATTTTGCCTCACATTCACCCATTCACACACCAATGGTGATAGCTTCCATGCAAGGTGCGACCAACCACTAGGAGCAGTTGGGGGGTTTGGCATCTTGCTCAAGGATGCGTACAGGTAGGCCAACACCAGGGTTTGACCCTAACCCATAACCCTGTATGTATGAAATTACAATTATATCAAGATGTCTTTGCTTCTTTTTGTCCCTTCTGAAGAAGGGGTCTTGATTTAAATTCTAGCACCGGTGATTGGTGGTTCTCGAGAGCAACAAGCAACAACACACATTTCATTTAAAAAGCATTACAGTATATTTCTAACTATACTGTTTCATGGCTACTCCGTCTTACCCGCCACCTAATGCATATCTTCCAATAACATTATGTCATTGGGCTGTTCAGGGGTTTAACATTTAGCAGTTGTGATTTTCCTTATCTGGGTTCACTCCAGGCACCTCTGTCTTTTGAGGGCATGGTTAGTTTGGATGGTTAAAAGGTACAGTATAAGCGCTTTTACGCTAATACACTTTTTGTCCAATTCACCAAATATCTCCTGGCAGTCCGCTATTTTACCGCTCTCAGCGTGCTGAAATAATAACGGCGTACAGCCCTGGCTCCTTAAATATGAAGAAAAACAAAGTAGTGCCGACCGCACACAACATTATCCTAGAGCCTTTGCAATGTGTATGTTAAGGTGTAAGGTGACGCTTCTAAGGGAACACTATGGCTTTCAAAGGAGAGGTGTTTTTGTTTTGCTAGAATAAAAATTAAAAAATCAACAAGCTTTCTCCAGAATTCCTTGCTATACATTTCAGTGAGAGGACATTACATGAATCAAACATGGACACCACTTGCCTTTTCTACCCCATGACCTATATACCGTATGCAACAATATAAAATAATAGATGGGAAAATCTTGAGCTTAAATCTTTGAAAGAGAAACATTTGGTCTACTACTACTGTATAACCAATACTGTATATCATGGTGTGTGCCCAGCAAATCATAGGCCCATTCCCAATCAAAGAAGGCATCCCGAAAACCTCAGTGCAGAGGCACAAGCAGGCTGTGCGAGCAAGTGACTTACTGGGTAATTTGCCTTGGGAAATGAAGAGGTCTCAGTTGGAGGCTAAATATGACAGATGGCGTGTGGGGTCGTGGCTCGTGACTGCTGTGGGGGAAAACCACGCGGTCACGCGCAAGCTTGCGCGAGGCCAACGGCCCTACCTGCGAGAGTGAATGCTGTGGTGAGAATGCTCACCTCCGTATAGCCTGCGGACTCGCAGTGTTTTATCTTTCTTACGTTTATATCTGCTTCTGCTTTCAGGGAATCCCTGGTAGACATTTTATCTGATGTTTGCAGCTGATCTGCTACGGCCTGACAATGTCTAATGCCATTTCTGTGTATTTTTAACATCTTATAGCTCTGTACTGCATGTTTGTCTGCTCTATTCTATGTGGGAAATTGTATTTCTGCTTTGTGGTTATTCTTGTATCGTGAGCCTAGCCTTTTACTTTGTGTCCCCCTGCCCTCAAGAGAACACCTCTTGCCAGGCCGTAGTTGCAAATAACATGTTTGAAACCAATTTCCCTGGTTAAATAAAGATAACCAAAGAATTAATTAATATAATTGTATGTCAGGACTAGGCAACATTATCACAATATCACAATATACAGAATTGATTGTTTTCTTAGTATATTGTAATAGTATGTGACGTACTAACATAGCAGACATAAGAATTGAATTATGTCCTTTTTCATACTAATGTTTAATTAAAAAAATACAATTAAAATTAAAATACATCGGAAGGCCAATTATAAATGCATGAAGGTATTCTAAAAGCAATTTTGATATCCCATCCAGTCCTGCTATCAGATCCCTGGTCTTTCTTTGCAACCACTTATATATTTTTAAATATGAATGAATAAATAGTGTGTAGAACAGATTATTTCAAAGCCTATGAACATCTTACTCTTTGCCCTCTTGTAAAGTACACAACTGTACTATTTTCTCTGCTCTGCCCTCTTTGGTCAATAAATGCAGTATTACCCACAGGCTAAATAACGTCGTCGTTTTGAAGGATCATTAAATTAGACAAAATCTTAATATTAAATATTACAATAACCTATGGAAATTATTTGTTTGATAAATATATCTCTACAGTATAAAAAGCTATAAACAAGCTAAATGAACCATGGAAGATAGAAATCTAATTTTACAGATCACTACCTAGTCTCAAAATAATAAGAAAGACATTTTCAGATAAGAGAACGAAAAAATCTGAATGATTTATAATATTTTTATCTAATATGCATCAATATAAATTGATTTTTAAAGTATGTATTCAGACATGTACATATAACATTAAATGGTTTGTTTTATTTATGTTCAAAGTGAAAAAAAAAATTAAAAAAAGAAAAGATTTAATCCCAGCGGTGGCGGAACAGATGTGCCTTTATTTGTGCAGTACCTATATCTGATTTGGACAAGAAAGCATTAGTTTTCCACTGAAAGCTGAATAAGGAACAGATACATGAGCACATTAAGAAGCAGAATCATAAAAACCTATTTCAAGTACGTGGCCAAAATAGGCTTGACATTGCACATGCTAATAAATAACTTTAACAATGACTTAATCTTCAAATCAGGTTTAGAGTAGTTGTTAGTGCCACTGACGTTTTATTGCAATTTCAACCGAAATGATAACAAAGGGTGTTAAATAATTCAGGTGTGCTTGTGATACATTTGTCTGGTTTGTTTCGGCAATGTGTTACATATGTTGTGTTCACCTACTTCTTAAGGGGTGGTTTATAGGTATTGCCTTGCACAAACATCACATTACAACACAAGCTTAATTATTTGCATGCTTGTGTTCAGAGCCACCACAGCTGACACGCCAATAGTGTCTCTGTGTACAATCTGTGTTGTTGGTACGTATATACACTCAGTATGTTACGATGGTGTTCCGTGTGAAAATGTGCCATGTTTCCTTGCAGCGTATTATTGTCAAACTCATTCCTACCATGCATGTTCTTTACTGAAAGAGGCATTTCATAAAAAGTGATGAGCGAATCCCTGCCCTCCCATGTGAGCCGACCCCTTCAACGGTGGCCCTGGAGCAGCTTTGAACTTGTTCTTATTGTTCCAATAACAGTAACACTGGTCAGCAGAGCTTGTTTACCATCACACACAGATTATTGTAAGGGGAGCAACCCCCGTCCAACCACATACAGTATGTATGTATGTATGTATATATATACACACATATATATATATACACACATATATATATATACATATATATATATGTATATATAAACGTATATATATATATGTATATATATA
>JAODLL010003663.1:0-26359 GCA_026546735.1 Forbesichthys agassizii
TTTTTGTTCCTACCCTCACCTATGGTCATGAAGGGTGGGTTATGACCAAAAGAACAAGATCACGCATACAAGTGGCCAAAATGGGCTTCCTCAGGAGGTTGGCTGACTTCTCCCTTAGAGACAGGGTGAGAAGCTCAGCTATCCGTGAGGAACTCTGAGTAAAGCCGCTGCTCCTTTGCGTTGAAAGGAGCCAGTTGAGGTGGTACGAGCATCTAGTAAGGACGCGTCCTGGGCGCCTCCTTTTGGAGGTGTTCCAGGCACGTCCAGCTGGGAGAAGGCCTCGGGGAAGACCCAGGACCAGATGGAGAGATTATATCTTCAAACTGGCCTGGGAACGTCTTGGGATCCCCCAGTCAGAGCTTGCTAATGTTGCTCGGGAAAGGGAAGTTTGGTGTCCCTTGCTGAAGCTGCTGTCCCCGCGACCTGACTCCGGATAACCCGGTGAAGATGGATGGATGGATGGATGGATGGATGGATAAATGACATTAAATGTGTTTAATAAATAACAATGTTTAGTTCCTTCATGTTGTACTCTATCTCTATTCCCTGTCTAGTTATGCATATTTTCTTTGCACTTATTTTAAACTGTTTTATAATGTATCGATACTTTATCTTGTGATACTTGATATATATATCGGTTTCCTCGCACAGCCTGTACATACAGTATTAGTAGCCAGGTGCACGGGTGGAAAACTTTGCATCTAATTATTTTGTGCGAGCTGACCCACACACATCCCTGATGGGCCGGCCATCTGCCAATCAGTCCGTCTGCCTCGTCTGTCCCGCGGGAAGCACGTTGTGCCTCAAGGGCGGCCCAACAAGCTGATCCAGGAACAGAGTGTTTATGTTCCAGTTCGCTCCCAGGACAGGGGAGGGCTCCGACAGGACCTGAACTCAGGACAGCTCGAATATCACTGTAAACACACAAGCCCTGTTTCCCATGTTAGCCTTGCTGGACGCGAGCCAGAATGAAAACATTTAGAGGAAGACGGGGAGAAGGGGGTGGGGGGGGGCTGGGGCAAGAAAGAAATATATAGAAAGACAAATGACAGCTTTTACAGAAAAGCCACATTAATATAACAATGATCACAATGATTTGAATTTCCGTTTTCTTAAGGGAGCACGTAAAATTTTCCTATATTTACTTGGAAAAATATTTTTTTATTCCAAATTTCCCCATTTTTTTTATCCTACAGGTTATGTGGGCACATATGGGCGTGCATTTTACGAGGGGTAAACTCGTAGTTTGCCTGTAGTTATTGTGTGTCTGTTGTTGATCTCTTTTGAAGTTCACAAAAAAATTCCAGGGAAATTATACCATACAGTTGGTTAGAGTATGCCTTACCTGTCAAAACTGTATTTTCGGCAATTGTTCTGAGCTGTGAGACAGGCAAAGAAGCTCAAGCTCATTTGAACAGGAGATACTTTACAAATTACAAAGTCAAACTGCAACACACAATCTTGCGGATGGAACTATTGTGCACAAGATTTCTTAAAAACTACAACCAACTAAAACCAACTGACTGTCACTGATCCAGTTGGTGTTGGTAAGTCGACATATGTCTGGGCAGTGGGCAAGCACTTTCACAGGAAGTGTAATGTAGGCTATATTTAACCTTCCTTGTGCAAATGTGTCTGTTTGTATGCGGTTGCATATATAAAGTCCTGATAATGTTCTAACGGTAAGGTACAGGTGCTTTTATTGTCACATACACCTAGCCAAATTTGTTCACTGCATGTAGCCCATCCCTCAAGGGAGCAGTAGGCAGCCGCAGAGGGCAGCGCCCGGGGATCAACTCCAGATATATGCCAGCGTATCTGGTCAATAGCACTGACAGGAGAGAGTAAACTTGACATGTTTCCTGAGGTTTATAAAGTCTGAATATGTCACACTCATGAAAATGATTGTTTTAGTAGACTCTTGCCAGATGTATTCATTTACTGGTTGTTCAGAATTTCTTTTCATTTGCAGCTGTCATTTGGTTCTAAAGTAATGATAATTAGCAAGAGCAGTCTTGCTAAACATTTAAAGACGATTATTAATCCATTTTAAACCTAAAAAGATGACTGTGATTCAAATGAATCATGGAGAACGCCTTAAATATAAATGGACTTGCTTGAAAATGCTGGTGGGACATATTTAAAACCCATATGAAAATAATTGTATCAAGAAAAAAACAACAGATATATATAGTGAATGGAGGTCAACATATATAGTGTTAACAGGTCAACAATCTTTTGTCTTCTGAGTAACTTACACAAGGAAGAAGAGGAATGATATGAAAGCACCATGGTGACATGGACTTTGTTGAACCTTTAGAGAAAGGAAGTGTCTGGCTTGAAGTCACCCTCCTTCTTCTTTAAAATCTTAAACAGTCAGATCTTTGATGGACCTTTTGACCTTGTGACAGCCTGTCTTTTAACCCCTCAACAACCCACAGAGCATTTCCTGTGCGGCTGAAACACATAATCAGTTTCTACAGTCAGTGTGTGTGTGTGTGTGTGTGTGTGTGTGTGTCAGTGTGAGACAGACATACACAGACCAGTTTTCCTCATAAGAACATGATTTCACAGTTCAGTCTAGATGTGTGTGTGTGTGTGTTTTTCATGCATTCACAAGCATACTTCTCTGTGTGCTGTGTGGACATGTTGTTAAAGTGTCTCTTTCCGCCACCAGGCACTCCAGTATCTCAGAATACAACAACATAACTTTCTATGTGCTATAAAAGTTTTATAATCGAGATGGCAATCAAGACAAATGTGCTTGTTGAATTGAACAAATGTTTCTCATGAATCAGGAGCAACACCATCTGATGTTATTTGTAGGGAAATCAATTTAGTAGTTATTGGAAGGAAAATTAAACTGGACACTCATTATCCTTATGACCCACTTCCCTTAAAATGCTTCAACAGGTGTAGCCATGGCGCCATCTAGTGGAGAAAGCTCTTTGCACTTGATTAAAATAGAGTATAAATTGAGTTTGAAATGTAGGCCTACTAACAACTAGATTAAAAGAATGACGTGTTGCAGCATTTCAATGACACACAGAAACCAAATAAAAATAAATACACATTTAGAAAGAAGGGGTCAATATGTAAATGCAAAATGAATGTAAAATTAAGTTTCTTTGTCTTAAGCCGTGGCAACCTCATTTAGCCATGGCAACACTAATGAATTCAAAAGTGCTTTCAGAAAGAACCCTCTGCAGTTGGACAGACATTCTGACCAACACTGCTGCTTTTCTTTACTGGGTTGAACCTTGTCACATTCCCGAGTGTTAAAAGGTGCTAACTAAGGATTTAAAATAATTTACAATAGACTAGTCTTTTTCAATCATTTACATTTTCATATGTTCTTGTAGCTGCATTGCATATCTTTGTGAGCAGTTGATTCAGTATGAAGTTTGAGAATATTCTCCTGGAAATAGATGGATTCGGGCCGTTTCAAATAGTCACGGTCATATTGCTCTGCGTGCCTCGGATAATTCTACCTTTACACTTCATGATGAACATCTTCATCGCAGCCGTGCCGTCTCACCGCTGTGACATTAGCAGCTTGGACGATGGGGGAATGCTCAGGAATCTCTCCAGAGAGGAAAGGCTGGTTGTCAGCGTTCCTTTACTGGGAGATGGGACGCCAAGCTCGTGCTCAATGTTTGCAGAACCCCAGTTTAATCTCCTATCCAATGTCTCTGGGGATATCAACTTGCCCACTGTACAGTGTCAGAGTGGGTGGGTTTATGATAACGGCACTTTCAGCTCCACGCTGGCAACCGAGGTAAACATCTGATTGTTTTTACATCATATTTTATTTAGTATATATATTTTGATGAAGAAATAGTTCTTAATTGTAGGTAATGCTGTGTTAAGGTTAAATATTGGCAAAAACATATGACAATCTAAGATTGGTTACTAAGGATAAGTAATAAGTTACTATTTACATATTACTCTTTATATATTACTTAACTTATTACTGGGTATTAAAAGTTATGTTAAATTACTTACTACTTTCACAATCACTACCATCACTTGCCTCTTCTGAAAAATGACAACCTGTGTAGCCAGCTCATTTTAGAATTGAATCCTCTTTATTGGAACAATAATAAACCTTAGGAGGCAACAACCAGCCACAGTGAAAACATTGCAGCCTCTCAAACCACATGATTGGACAGGTGGGTTCAATTAGCCTACCTTAAGTGTCACACAGCAAGTGGAAGGTGGCAGAAACCAGGCGCAGGTTGTGGTTCAGAACAATGATACATTTATTAATATAAACTCAAAAAACAGACATCAACACTCACCTCAAGGGCTCAACAGAGGGCTACATATACTAAGGCTAATTATGGGAATGACAAAGACAAAGTCCAGGAGGAGTTAATGTGTGAGGGAAAGGCTGTTGTTCTTCTAATGCAGTAATGCAGCATTATATAGTAATTGTAATATTAGTACTGTTTTGGAAAAAGTCATTATTTACACTACTAGTTACTGGAATAAGTAATGTATTTACAGTAACTCATTACTAGTTACTAGTTAATAGTGACTAGTTACTGCCCAACATTGATGACAACACATTCCATACCACCTCACGTCAAATAAATGTTCATGTGTTGACACATAGGTGCTACTTACGAAACATAGTTTTGTATAAAAGTGTCTAAATGCTATATTGTAAAAGTCAAATATAAAAAAAATAAACAAATAGGCAAGTAACTGTAAAAGAACACTACTTTTATCACGTTTGTTGTGTTGTTTTTTAGTGGGACCTTGTTTGTGACCAAAAAAGCATGAATAAAGCAACAGTTACAATCTTTTTCATTGGAGTAATGTTCGGCGCAATTTCTTTTGGAGCTCTCAGTGATAAGTATGTGCTCGTTATAGCTATAATTTTTTTTCTTGTCCATTCATTATGTCAGCCACCGATCTATGAAGTCTCATTTGTTTTTATCACTTCTCTTGCAGATTTGGGAGGAAAAGTGCTCTTTTGGTCTCTTACATTATAACATTTATATTTGGTATTTCCAGCGCGTTCTCAACATCATACATCATGTTTGCCATACTGAGATTTCTAACTGGTTTTGGAATTATAGGAATAAGCCTTATCCCAGTTGTTCTCAGTAAGTAGTAGTAGTAATTATACAAAGTTCCACACATCCATAATGTAATAATTAAACCAACACATGGAAATAAAAACATAATAAACTCAACTGAAGTTGAGATCAAAGATAGATCGATTACAAACATGTTATAATATACTTTAAAATAATATCAGATTACACTGTTCCCTGTATGGAAACCTTTGACATCATCATTGAAATCATCAACATCAAATCATAGAAAATATTTTAAAATGTACTCCCTTAGTAATCCTTTGTCAATCTCTTATCAGTACATTATATTTAACTGATAATAGACCTACTTAATTTATATTTATTTTGACCCATTTATACAAATATCTAAAATCAAACTAATGCTTAATTAATTCTATAATTAAGCCTATGTGCAAGTGAGTTGTGACATTAAGTGACATTATAATGTGTTACATAAATGTGTATATAAATCCTGTATCCTGTATGATCTATGAAGGCATTGAGTGGGTTGACGTTGGTCACCGAGCGCATATTGGTGTGATGGGCAGCATGGCCTGGTCGTTGGGGAACATGCTGCTGGCAGCCTGTGCCTACCTGGTGCGCGACTGGCGCATGCTAATCATCACCGTCACCGCACCTGTGTGTGTCGCTCTTCTGACCTGGTGGTAAGAGATTAGTGATTTTACGCACTGTAATCTTGTTTTTTTATTTAATATTGTCACATTGTTATTTACTTGTGTCTAAGGTGGCCTTGGGTGCTTTGAAAGGTGTCTATAAATAAAATGGTTTATTATTATTTCTTATTTTATTTTTATTAGTCCAATAAAGTTCTAAAATCAATACAGAAAACAGAAGAATGTTGTGTCTAGATGAGCAATGATCATGTTGACTATGTCCTTATATAGGACTATGTCCCTATAGAGGACTGTCTCCATATAGAGAATATAGGACTATGTCCCTATAGAGAATATAGGACTATGTCCTTAAATAGGACTGTGTCCCTATAGAGAATATAGGACTAGGTCCCTATAGATAACGATGTCCCTATAAAGAATATAGGGATATATGTCCTTAGAATATACTGTAGAACTATGTCCCTATAGACAATACAGAACTATGTCTATATAGACAATACATAACTATGTCTCTATGGAGAATAAAGAACTATGTCCCTATAGACAATACAGAACTATGTCCATATAGAGAATACAGAACTATGTCCCTATAGACAATACAGAACTATGTCTCTATAGAGAATATATGGATATTTATGACCATATAGAGAATATACTTTAGAACTATGTCCCTATAGATAATAGAGAACTATGTCCCTATATAGAGAATATACTCTAACTATGTCCCTATATACAATACAGAACTATGTCCCCATAGATAATACAGAACTATGTCCATATAGAGAATATATAACTATGTCCCTATAGACAATACAGAACTATGTCCCTATAAACAATACAGAACTATGTCCCTATAGAGAAAATAGAATTACAGTATGTCCCTATAGACAATACAGAACTATGTCCCTATAGAGAATATAGATCTATTTCCCTTTTTTGAACGCATAAATTAGACATTTAAGTTGCGTGTACAGACTTATGTTCTTTAGATATTTTACAGTATATGCTAACAGCAAGACTGTCCAACACGCTTGAATAATTAACTAAACTGAGGAACAAACATTTGTTAATCAAGAACATTTATTTTCTCCTGAACATTTGAGAACAAGGTGGATATATGCTTTCATCATTATGTAAACATTTGTCTTTTTATGGTAACGTGTTTACTTATAAATGCTAAAAGTTTTTTTGGGTTGGTATTTCCACTGACCGGTGAACTAAGTAAAGCTACAGTTTCTGTGCGACTTAGCTTGATATCAATCATATAATTGGACAACTTTTAAGCCATGTGCAATTTTGTTATTGGTGCCGCATAGAATGCAGCTTTTACTTGTGCCTCTCTCAAACCATACTAGCCTTTCACAGCACCTAATAGGTGCTAACAAGCATATGGAGGAGTTTGAATGTTAACTATTAATATGTTATGTTTATGTATTATTATTATTAAGTAATGTCATGTTTATTTATATAGCCCGTAATCACATTGCAGTCTCAAAGGGCTTTACAGCCTACATTGTACATGGAATCAACCCACACACCCTTAACCATGTCACTTTTATTATTACTATTATTATTATTATAATTATTATTATTATTATATCTTGTTAAATATGATAAATATAAATGTTAATTTTTTTCAGTGATAGTTCTAATTATTTTATTAATTTGACTATATATGGCATTTTAGATCACATTTAGTTTTACCTTTAAATGTTTATTTACCTTGAGCAATACAATTGTAGGTGGGTTCCAGAATCAGCTCGGTGGCTCTTGGCCAATGGTCAAGTGGAAAGGGCCAAGTTTCATATAGAAAAATGTGCTCGATTAAACAAGAGAGAAAATGTGTGCTCGAAGATTACGTTGGAGGTAAGAGAAAGAGGAAACATGTAACTGAGAAGCTTTTTCCATTTTACATGATTTCCAAATATCTAATCGAAAATGTATTTGTATACTTTAATTTACTATCATACAAGTGAAAACACTAGCAAAATGTTTGCTCTTTTACACAGACCTTATCCAATATGCAGACAGAAGATAAGAGTAAAAATTACTCATATCTAGACCTTATGAAGACTCCAAAGATGAGAAAATTATCTCTATTGGTTGGGATTGTGTGGTTAGTAATTACTGTAATTTTAAATACTGTAAAATTAAATATATTGGGTATTATCTTTTTGATGATGATTGTCATCAGTTAACATGATGCCTAAAACAATTTAAAGGTACCGGTAATGGTAATTGGACTATTAAGTCCCCCCGAATCCTGCTCACTAAAAACTACCTCACTAAAACTACCTCATTCCTACTGTATGTGTGTTCACAAACTTTGCAGCGGACTCAAAGCAAACAAAAATCAGTTTGAACATGTTTGCAAATGTTTGCAAATTTGAATGAACCTTCGCTCCTGCAACACCAGTCAGGATGGGAGGGGGGGTGGGAGGTCTAGTCAAAGTATTTGGGAATTGTTGGTACAAACAATTCCCAAATACTTGGTACAAGGGGAAGGGGGGGTGGGAAACCACTGCATTACTTAAGCAGTATAAGCCCTTTCACAATAAAACTATTGTGTAGTGTAGAAGTCGCTTGTTCAAACCCCACTAACACCTCACCAAGTGCCGAGGTGCCCTTGAGCAAGAAACCTAACCCTATACTGCCCCCGGTAGTCAGGTGGAGCCTTGCAGTGGGTGAGGGTGAAGCGCTTTGAGTGGCCAGAAGGTTAGAAAAGCGCTTTATAAATGAATTCATTTGCAAGATCATTAGCATGTACATATTAATACATTTAGGTGCGCCATCTGAGATAATACACCTCAATGTATCCATACTTTGCAGGTATGGGATAGCATCCACGTACTACGGAATCAGCCTTAACATTACTGGATTTGGTTTGAACATCTACCTCACCCACTTCATCTACGCTGCCATTGAAGTGCCTGCAAAGCTCATAACGTACTATCTGCTCAACATCATTGGACGGAGAACATGTCAAGCTGGCACCCTTTTATTGACAGGAACCTTCATTGCTATAAACATATTCATGCCCAAAGGTTATATTACAGTACATGTTGTAATATAGCCCCTGGTTCAAAGTTTGCAGTAAATAACTTCAATACATGCTTTATATTATATATTTCATTGAAGACAACTACTACTACATTTATAGTAAAAATAACCTTTTAAAACTAACCTCAACCCACAAAACCCATTGGGAGATTTGGACAGACACTTTGGTAAACACTGTTAAATGTACAGTATATAGTACAGTATAGCAATGTAGAATATACTGTAGACATATTTCATATGTATATATATATATAAATTCCTGTAGAAATGATACACAAATAATCCAAATTTATATTCATATTTCTATATTTTCAAATGAACCGTTGTATGATTATCCCGTAGGTTTTTGGTATGTGCGTACCATTGTGGCCATTCTTGGTAAAGGCTCATCTGAAGCTTCGTTTTCAACCATCTTCCTCTACACACCTGAGCTATACCCAACAGTTGTAAGGTCAGCAGTATCATTTTTAAGACATCCCCTGTCAGTTAGTAACCCGTTGAACTGTCTTCATACTTTAATGAGATTGCTATAAAAGCCTATTTTATCTTAAGGACATTCAGATAGTTAGCTGTTTCTAGGATGTTGAAGCCTAATGATTTCCCATGATAATGTGTTAAAATATAATTATTCTCAGCAAATTACAGTATGTTACCAGCCACTAATGCATAAAACTATATTGTTTGAAGTACAATTAGAGTAATGTTACATATTTGATTAAAGAATAGCTTTATCAAACCAAACCAGAAAGTTAACCAACAATAACTCAAGCTAATGTGTGGAATGGTCTGCGTGATGTCACACGCCCTACAAAAGAAAAGAAAGCATATAAAATATCGGAGGGGCTGTCAGACGATTAAAAAATGTAATCGCAACGAATCGCATGCTTAGCATAATTAATTGCGATGTTAGACATTTTACCTAAATGTGATTTTGCCCCAAATGTTATATTTTTCTAACACGATACAAGCTTTATGAAAATGTTTTTTTTTTTTTTTTAATAAATACAAACATTGTATTTGTTAATCGCATATAATAACGTAAAGCATGCAATTACATTTGCTAAAGGCCTGGCAGCCGTAAAAACATGTAATCAGTTTGAGGCGGTCAGATAAAGCATCTGCAATAATCTGTTGATTTGTCCCCATCCTGCCAGGCAAAGTGGAATGGGCTACGTCAATTTCATAAGCCGTGTGGGCGTGTCCTTGGCACCAATGATTCTTCTGCTGGAAGATGTGTGGACGTTTCTGCCTGAGGTCATAATATGCTTTTTGGCGGTTCTGTCTGGCTTAGTGTCCTTACTTCTCCCTGAAACACTGAATGTCAGGCTGCCAGAGACAATTGAAGACATTGAACAACAAAGGTAACAGACCAGTTTAGAGGGAAATATGTTTCACAATTCCTAAACAATGAGATGGTTTTATCTTGTGTTCTAAGTGTAATGAGCTTTGCAAGTAATTGATAGAATGAACATGCTGAAATGTCTGAAATGTCTTTCATTAGTGCACATTGTTTAAGAAGAAAGGCCATCCCCACCTCCTCCCTGGATATCTCTGACAACATCCTATAATCACTGGACACAAATGAAGCATAGCAACAAGAAAAGAAGAACGAATACGACTGTGTTGTTCCAAGGATTACACACTTAACCTTTTAATAAATAATCAATAAAGTACGCCTACAATATATACTGAATACTACTGTATGAGCAATTTACCCTTTACCATTACCAACGGTTACCGCCGGTTGCCTGCTCTCCAGCCAGCTACCAGTCTTCACGCCTGCCTCCGATATCCTCCTGCCTCAGTCCTGTGCCTCAGCCTACCATGCTGTCTTTAATAAACTCCCTGTTCAGCCTATTGTTTAAGTCCTGTGTCCCAGACTACATCAGTCTTTAATAAACTCCCTTTTCAGCCTATTCAGCCTTTTCTTCTGAGATGCTGGTGCAATTAGTGTGACCTCTAGTGGCAGAATGTCATATAGAATTACCTTTATTATGATATATGTCAACAACTGAAAAAATGAAACACAGTTGTAAGATTTTTATTAATAGAGAATGTCATGTAAAACATCAAGCCTAATTGTATTAAAAGCAGAATACATAACTCCTTATCTACATCTGACTGGATGTTCGGGAATACACAACCATTATTCCACCATTATTATATTTTGTCTTATTACATTGAAATAAACAGAATAGTTTGTGCTTATTTCATGTTATTTATAATCACATTTATAAGATTGCACCCACATTTCTGCTACTATAATGTGTGATTTTATATTTAAAGAAAATAAAATAAATGATTTTGATATATTTTAAGACGCACAATACATTGTTTCAATCTATAAACAAATCTTTGTGGGGTTCTCTGTTCACTGGGTGCCACAACTCCTTATTAAAACCTCTCCACTGCTGTAAACCTGCCTCTTTACAGCTACAGTAAACACTACTATGTCTCGGAAGCCATGGACACCTGAAAACCCACGTGTTTTGAGTTATTTACATTCACAGCGCGTTCCTAAGATTATAATGCAATTTAAAGTTATTACTTTCTTGGAGCAAACTTGAGTTTGATTGGTTGTTTGGGCCTGAACATCGCAGTAAACTCCAGTGGAATCTGCAGGACAAAGGGATGCATGTCACATCATTCATCACATCTAGAAATACCATCGTATGGCATTTCATGTGTGTGTGTCTTAAGTGTGTGCGTGCGTGTGCATGTGTTACCGGAGTGTCTCTGCATGTCTCCAAGGTGTATCTCTGGAGCAGACGCACCAATACCATCTTCATGGTCATGACAGCAAAGCGCATCCCAATACAGTTCCGGGGACCGAGCCCAAACGGCATGTACACGTATGGGTTCACCTCCTCGCTGTTATCTTTACTGAATCTGCAGACATAGAATAATATATATAATAAATAAATTAAAACAATTGTGTTGACTCAGCTTTCGCTATCTTACCGTTCTCTGTGCGTGCTGAAAAAAATATCCGGTACATCTACACAGCCTTGGCTCCGTAAATAGGCACATAAAGTGGTGAACATCGCTCACAATATTAAAGCCACTTGGCTTCACAATGCATTTAAATGTGTGTGGGGGGTGGAGCTTCTGAGGGAGTTTGTTTTGATATGAGCTAGAATTTAGCAAACGTTCTGGAGAATGACTGACCCCGCCTTTAATTAGATGCACTCTTGGTATCTACTGTACCTCTCAGGCCTGAACAGTTCGGGGTCTTTCCAGTATTGTGGGTCCTTGTGTAGCAGCATCACGGGGATACCGACCAACAAGCCTTCAGGGATGGTGATGCCATTGAGGTGGATGGTTTTCTTGCACATTCTCTCGAGCCGAGGGGCTGTGGGAAGCAAACGCATGGACTCGCACATCACCTGTTCCAGGTATGGCATGTTCATCAGGGCCTCGTATGAAACGGCAGTCTAGCGAAACACAGAAAAAGAACTCTGCTACTTCCTATATCTTGGCAATAGAAGCCTATAGGTTACGGAATATGTCATGAAGCTGTGGCCAAGCCAAACACATTGCTAATTCACAACACTACATATACATTTATTAAAAATCTTGACAACTCTACGTCACATTTCTAAAAATACTAGGGGTGCACAATATATCGATTCAGTATGGTTATCGCAATATCACGTTGCGCAATATCATATCGAAAATGTTGCAATATTCAGTTTATTTAGTGGAGAGATGCGTCCATTGGCTGTTTGGCTTAGTTGTGTTTGATTTAGACAGAAGTAATATGTGTGGCTGAGGAAGCTCATGACATAATAGAGATTGTAAATAAATATCAGTGGCCAAATAGATAAATAAATGACTGTTGTTGTATGTCCAGTATGAATGTCAGTTGAAAATGTGCTGTTTTCATATGTTATGAATATATTTGAATGCCTTTTCCTATAACCTTTGTGATTTTAAAATATCGACATGAATATCGATATTGCAATTTTCATGATCAATATCGCAACATCACATTTGATCAATATCGTGCACCCCTAAAAAATACACACTCTGCAAATACTAGCCAGGTGAATGAAGTGTAAAAACTCAAAGAGCAAGACGTCACACAAGTCACAACATGAAGTCAAAGTTACATGGCCTGGTAGAGTGGAGTCGATCTCTTCGTGCAGTGTTCGCAGGGCATCGGGATTGATTGCAAGGTTATAGAGTATGAAGCTCAGAGTTGTGCTTGTGGTGTCATAGCCACCAAAGATGAAAATGAAGGCCTGGGAGAGGATCTCAGGATCAGTCATGCCTGGAACAGAAAGAGAGATCTCTGGTTTCATTAAAAAGCGGTAATGAAATGTACGTTAAACTCTCAAACTCCGTGGCTTTGGGGTTGAATGTGCTTTCTGTATGAATTACATAAGACCCGTGCTTATTCATCTGCCAATGAAACTACAGTGGAATGTATTCTCAGACACTTGTGTTGGATATTGTCGATTGTCGATTAAAATGTAAATGTCATAAATAAAATAATGTCATGATGCAAACTGGAGTAACTCAGGACACCTGTATACATACAAAAAATGTTTTTTATAAATAACGGTCCGTGGTGAATGCAAATTATTTTGTCAGCTAGATGACGAGGTAGAGTAACGTTACTTCTACAGAGTTCATAAGATATAAAAGTATAATGCAGAGGGATAAACAGACCCCTCAGGCTACTAGCAATATGCATCTGTATTTGTTAATATATCTATAATAAATAATTTGTAAATGAGCCGGATAACACAATGACTTTAGGGTTTTAATTTTCTTATATTTCTTTCATCTGATTTTTTTAACCCTTTTTATTAACGTATGTCATTTCAGTATCAGGTTATGTACCCTTATTGTATTTCTTTAAACATTCACCCCTTAAATTGCTAATGGTAATCTTACATTAAAAAAAAGAACGGGAAATAGCTTATACACCTGTTTAATTTTTCTTTCATTTATTTTTAAATCTGATTCATTTAATAATTTAACTATTTGTATTGTTGTTTCTCTGTATTTATGTATTTGTTAATAGGAAGCACAACTGTGCATGTGTTCCCTCTCTGTAAAGCACTTTGAGCTGCAATTCTGTATGAAAAGGGCTATATAAATAAAGATTATTTTTATTATCATTACTTTCTGGAAAGATTGCCTCTCGAGGAGTGATAAAACCATACCTTTGCTTGGCTGTTCCTTTTTGATGTCCGCTTCAGATAACTCACTCTGCATCATAATCTGCAGAAAGTCGACTCGACTCTGCTCACCAGAAGACAATGTACAATAACCATTAAATGAATAATACCTCACAGCCCCTTTTGAGGCAGGTGCAGAATCTAACCCACTTTCTACATTGTACAGGCCTTTGATCAATGTGCTATATTGTTTGTATTTGTTTGTATTGAAGAGGCAGGATGAAAACCTTACAGTTTTGGCTTCATGATGCTGGCCTTTGAATTGTTTAATGATGTTGTAGAAATATTTCACACTGTCTTTGTCCATCAACTGAAGATCCAATAGCTTAAAAAGACGAAGAGCAAATGGGAAGGCCACTGAAAATGGTACAAACATATCAAAATCAGTATTTCCTCCAATATCCACATACTGTTTAAACTATGGTACATCAGGCATGCACTGTTTACAATAGTAATTTACTGAGTACGAATAAGGGCCATAATCTCATGTTGAGAATCCTCTTGAGATGTACGATAGGTGGGTCGTCGGGGTTGTTTATGGAGTCGGTATCAACACTGAACGATGAGCTGGTTACCACATCTAAACTGTAGGGTCCCATGAATCTATGAGAGACAACCAGAAAGGCCAAATTACTGTATAAATTAAGACACTGTGTAGGCTCAGACATGGGTTAAGACTTTAGTCCTAGACTAGACTAAGGACTTTTTTCATTTTTCTTTTAGTCTTGGGACTAAAGGCTTAATCCAAACCTGGAAAACTGTTTCATAAGGTTTAAAGAACTAAACGGGATGGAATGATTGTGATGCAACAATATTAGTAAAAAATCTGAAAACATACGCTTTTATATCAATAGACTCATCCAGATTTCTCTTTTTTAGGCTCCTAATGAGGCGATCAGCATAGCATTCCACAAGGGGATAGATCTTTAATAAAAAAGAAATTATTTTTATGCATTCATTTTCTGCTTTGTGTGTATTTTGATGTAGTATGTATATATGATTATTATGACCTGTTTCAGCTTTCCACTGGTAAAGCAGGGAGACAAACTACTTCGAATTCTTTTCCACTTTTCATCTTTAAGGGCTGTAATTCCATCAGCCAAAGGTCCCACAAGGTCTGTGGCAAGATCCTGAAAATACCAGTACATTAATGTGACAGAAAGATCATTAGACACACAAGTGCTTTTAGATGCCATTATGTTAGATGCCAATATATTAGAAGACAAACTACAGTTCATATAGCCCATACAGCACTACTGTAGTAAAATACCTAGTTTTCAATGTTGTGCCAATACGAGATCTGATTCTGTTTTACAAATATTTCCTAAACTGTTTTAAGTGGCAGGCTAGTAAACTTCTATATAATGTTTGCAAGGTATATGCTATACTAATTGTGTTTAACAGACACATAACTCACACTGGATTATGCTATATTATACAATTACTCTTACCCTGCGGTTGGTAAAGGTAGTGTAGCATTCTTTCACAAGAATAGCTTTAATCATTTCAGGGTCTGCAACCATTAACACTGGTCTGCGTCCTTCAAACACCCTGCACATCAACACAAATGTCAAGAATCGATTATTTTTAATCCATCTATCTAAAATACCATCCATAATCAGTTCCAACATACTGGCACTAATCAAATAAATGTTCTTCCCATGTTTTATATATACACTAATATGCAGTGTTAGGCTGTAATAGTATTACTTTTTGCTGTAACTAGTAGTGTAACAAATTACTATATCTACAACGTTAATAATATTACAATTACTAATCCAAGTAATGCTGCATTACTCTACTGTCCCACTAAACTATTTTGCTGTCCCTATTAAGCCTTTGGTAGTAATTTTACTAGTGACTTGATTTTGCAGTGATGTAGCATTTAGTTTACCTAAATATGCTCACGGTTGTTGTGATATTCTCAGCATGTATAGCGTTTATCTACTGTGTACGCTTATGAATGATCTTCTGCCAGGGAGGCTTTTTGGAACGCTTTTAGGAGACAAATGTCTTCTGAGAAAAGTGCATTTATTTTACTGGTTACAGGTTGTAATTTTTGGGAAGGGGCAAGGCAGAGTAGTGATTGTTAAAGTAATATACAGTAGTAATGTAACTAATTACTTTTAATACATAGTAATAAGTAAAGTAATCTTATTACTTTTTGAAGGCGTAATAAGTAAATATGAACTTACAATTACAATTCCTGAGTAACTTGCCCAACAATGCTAATATGTGGAAAAGGGGGGTCTACATGTGAGGAAAATGTGCTATTGTTTAATGTCAAACATATAGTCCATAAGGTGCATGAAATGTAGCTCAAATTGAAAGATTATGTGTTTTACTCTGTTTTACTAATAAATTGTGTGATCTGTTTCTGAGTAACAGTGCATGTCAAAAGGAAACACAATGAAATAATATTTAGAACTACAAAGGCCCATGGATTATGCAATAGCTAATAGGCCATTGCTTAATATTATGAATAGCCTATTGGCCAAACATGGGCATTTGTTGCAAGACACTGCAAAGGTCATGTGTGTTGTAGACTACTGCAAAGTTCATGTTCACACCTATACTTACCCCCATATATTTCCATAATTGGTTTGACACTGTCTGTCAAAACGTAAGAGGCCCTGTAAATTAATCGGGCAACAAATATCAAGATTAGATCGAATATAGGACTATAATAATGAGTTAAACACATTAACGCTAATCAGTTCGGCCAGGAGAGGAGGGTGTAGACATATACCTTGTAAATGGCATGCAGAATCGTTCCCGCAAATGGTAGGGGTCTTGGTCCGTCAATTCCAAGCTTTTTGAAATAACTATATGGCCACATGCCATATCTGCATTCCACAAAGACAAAAAAAATGAAATTGTTTCAGTGTGGCGTCATAGGCTCAATGAAAAGAGTTTGCGCCTATAGTGATTATGGATGGAGATTTAACTCAAAATTGGCGACATTCGTCTGTAGCGTTAACGATCATGTGTTGAATCTAAGCATAGACTCTTTACCACACACTTTTGAATATATAGACCATCGCAAATTTGTTTTTTTAATATCAAATAAACGTAGGTGGCCTATATAGCCCATATTTGCGCTTTATGCTTAACTTATGCCCCCAGATTCACTGGCAATAGGGCATGGCGTTAATGAAAAACAATAACACAATAGAAAAATACAGAAACCTTCAGCATACTTACATAAACAAAAGGGATAAAATGACAACAATAAGAGTCCATGTGGTTGCAGAAAATAAGAAAATCATTCTTATTTATACTCGTCTGGCGTGTGTCGAATTTCACTAGCTTTGGGAAAACGAGGAAGTCCTGTAGCCTACATTGGACATCAGACATGGGAGGAACACAGCTTTGTGCAGTATAGTTCACATGTCATTGTGTCATTTTTTATTAGCCTATGGTATCAAATCTTAGCTCAAATATCCCACTAAAGGCATAGGCTAGGCCTACTATAGGCTACATTAATATATGCATAAATAGAGAACATGTTTTCTATCCAATATTATTACAATAACTCACATTTCTCAAAATTGCATTCAGGAAACTAAATCATATCACCTTCTGGATCAAATAGGGTAAATGTCTCACCAATGTTTGTGTTTAAAATTTGTTTTACTTATGTTTGTGGGTCATATGGTATAAGCCATCCATAGGCTATATGCTACAAAGCTTGATTCATATTTATTAGGCATACCTAATTATCTTGTGGTTGGCACGCCATCATACAGAGAGCAGTAGACCGAAATGTATAGCCTATTCTTAAAATGAAGTGCTATAATCATTAGTCTATTAGCTGGAAATAAGAAAGCATTATCTTGAGTACAGACCAATCTATGAGTTATGAGAGAGAAACATGCTACAATTAAAACTGTAAAATACGTTTTTAATTTCTTTAGAAGATGTTTTAATGTGAAGGACGAGCAGCTAAATTCCACACTCCAGTCCGGAAGGTGGCAGCAACGCACCTTAAACAGTGGCGAAAACAGGAAGTCCTTCTAAAATTCGTGATTTCGACCTTCTCACGTGTCGTGAAGTTAAAAGCGTATTTATTACGATCATTTAATACTCATTAATATAGTGGGCTTTAACTGCTCCTTCTCTTGGCAACAAAACGTAAAAGCTAGCAAACTTTTCTGTTGATCGGCGCAGGTAACAACAGCTAGCTTTCTATCGTAGTTGATTTAACTTGGATATTGATCCATTGCTAAACTGGGGAACATTCAGCTGCAGAAGTCAAATGTTCCTTAAACTTAAAGACGTGTCTAACTGCTTATATTTGGATGATCGAATGTAGTGCTATATGCAATGCATGTGTAATGAATGCTTGTGGAATAATTGTGGCACATACTGTAAAGTGTGCTCGTAAACCCATGTTACACTGGAGGAAGCATACTTAGCATTGTGGTACCGTAGCCTACATACTGTGCAACACTAACATTGAAAAAAGCAGCAATGTCAGTCATGTTTTATTCTGCACGTATGTTCTGTTTGTAGGTATATCTTGCGGCCATGTTCCTCACACTGAATCTGCTTCGGAAAGGCATACCGGGGAAACAGTGGATAGGAAAGTACCGCCGTCCACGGCAAATTACGTGGCAGATGAAACGCAACATGGTGAGGTGTCTGGAGCGAGAGGCGGAGAATGAGTACTGGATGAGTCGGCCGTACCTGACTCGCGATCAGGACTTTGGCCATGCCGCGGAGCGCAAAGCCCAGAACTGGCTTAGGATCAGAGGGACACAGTTAAACAACTTTCCGGAGCATAAGTTTATCACAGACCACCTGAGTCACCTCAACACCACCAAGAAATGGTCCAGTTAATAAGATTAAGGGCTGGCGTTATTTTGGGAATGCGTTCTTCAGCGGACTGTATTTTATGTGTTGTGTTGACGGTGGTTGTTTATTTGGACAAGCTGTGTTGTCATAATATAACTGTCACTTCTTCCAGGTGGCTATGGACAATGTTTTAGTTATTTATGTAATCCATTAGTGTGTTGCATAGTTTGAGCTCCCAGCTGGCAGATATTGGATTTTACACGCTACCTGTAATTCAAACAAGCCCAATTAACCATTGCTGTCGTTACTAGGTGAAGAATTCCCGCTGTTGTCAACACCAGGGATGTATGAATTTTGTACTGATTAAAGTTGTTTTGGGTTTAAAAAACATGTATGTTTTCATATTGTATGGGGTCCTTATTTTTGCATATTTGGCCAACTGGTAATTGCCAAACATGTAGGCTACTGTAGCAGATATTTGGCCCCTTTTTTAAGATAAGCCAAAATTGGTGATACAGATCATTGATTTGTATGGAAGGTTAGGAAGTGCTATATAAAATGCCCCTCTGAATAACTGATCAAATTATTTGCATTTAACCTGGCAAAACATGCATTAACAGAGATTGACTACCAGGAAAAAGGCGAGTTTAGAATCCAAGTATTCCAACATGGAATAGTTTCAGCAGTGTCTACAAAACAGCTGGTTCGTTTAATCGTAATCCTGTCGCGTTGCCAGCAGGTGGCACTCGGAGCTAGTAATCGTCTGCTTTTATACATCCTCCTATACTCAGCCCCTCCTGTAGTTCTCAACCGCAGGCAGTGCAAGCCTTGTTTTTCTCTGCACAATGTGATGCTCCGGGGCGCCGTGCCACATACTGAGAGTATGCTGGGGTAACTAGCAGACAACCATTTCGAAGAGCCAATGTCCCGTTTCAAAAGAGGAGAGATCATGAATACATACGTTCGTAGTAATGTACCTGCTGATAATATACGATTTATGCGGAAGATGTCACTGAACCTTACGCCCACAGACGACTAATTGAAAAGACAGAATGGCAGGGGGTCGCAGAGGACTAGTGGCCCCTCAGAATACTTTTTTGGAGAATATTGTGAGACGATCGAACGGTAAGTGACGTATTTCTGGCGATCCAATGCAGTTTATGCAGAAATCATGTCAATCGTATTTGGATAAAATGTTACTTCTTTTTTCTTCTTTTTTAGCGAGTGGTGTAATAGACTGCAGCCTAAGATACAATGTTGGATAACTTGTCACTATTATCATGGACATATATCCTAATGTAGCTATCAAATTGTTAAAAATAGTTTGAAATGGGACAGTGTCGTCACTTTTATTTTATTATTGGATTTTGAACTTTTGCTGCTGTTGCTGTCTTAAAACCTTTAATTTACATCTGACTATTGTTTTTTACTTGGCATTTAGTGTTGTGCGTATGGTCAAATAAAGCCCACAAAACAGCATGCTGGTTTTTCTGAAACATTTCTGAAATTGTATTTGCCACAGCCTATGATTTTTAAAAATACATATTTATTCTCAGGGTTTTGTGTGAAATATGTAGGCCTACGACATGATTTTAAATGGCGCTACTCCATATTTTAGGCTATTGGTGGACAGGACCATTTTTACATGACAAACTTTTAAGTGATGATTTTTTAATCTGAAAGTATGACCAGATAACCAGTCAAAGCTAGTTAGAGGATTTTCTATTATTTATTAGTTTGTATGCTATGTGGCTGTATTTCATCCAGTTTGGGCTGTATTTGATGTGAAACATGGTTTAATACAGACAGTCACACACACACACACACACACACAATTGATGCCCCATGTCTAAACTTTTATCATCCAATGTGTTACCCAACCCTATAGGCCTAATCCAAAACATCTGCTCTTATTTATAACATGGCTACTCATTTCATATGATTCAGTTTTCCACTCCCAATTTCAAAATCTGATAAATTGACATGTTTCATTATATTTCACTATATTTCACTATATCACTTGGAATAATTTGCACTTTTAAATTAATAGACAATTTTTTAGACACGGTGGACATTGGAAAAACTATTGTATGAAGTTTAGTGTTGTGCTAAATATCTACAGTGTAAAGTGCTTTGTTGTAAAAATGTGTCACTGGAAGAACTTGTAAGGTTTTCTGCTGTATGTGTCTTCAGTATTTCAGTACAGTATGTAAGAAACTGTAGGTAACATCCTCCACAAAATCAAATTAATGAGCATGTTTGTTACCTTGAACGGTAGCAAGGATTAGTGTTCAGCCAATCTCAAGTAAAAGCTATGAACAAAAGAGGTGAGACTAATCCATTAGTAATTAAGAAACAGTATACGATTTTCACTACTAAAGCCAGGGAGCTTTTGTGGATTTCTAATGTTTGTTTAACATATGTTTTCTTTCCAGTTGCTGTCCTATGCTTTGTCAACAGCCACATTTTATATCACTGTGCAAAAATCTTTAAGAATTCTCAGCTATAATGAAGTAAATGCACAATGTACAGTAGATATTCATTGTCATATAACAAAGTAATACATTCACAGAGTCCAATATGGCAGAAGGCTACAGATACAGTCATCTACTGTATACTTAGGGTTACTTAGTGTGCATAGACAGACATGAACCAATGACCTTTTAGCATAGCAACCTTAACCTCAAGGTCACACACAGTATTGGCGGGCTGCCGGTGGTAGACTCAAATCGATTTAATTAGCTCAAACAGGTTGTATAATTTCTCTTGATGGTAATAAAATCATAGCACTATTTCCCCATTTAAAATATTTGTGTTTAATATTGACAGGCACCTCCAAAAGCAAAGTGTCTTAAAGTGGCAGTGTGCCGATTGGAATAACAACTGTGACCAATGGTGTCAGTCTTGGCTGGCACTGTTAACATGTTCATTTTTGCATGGCACTCGATGATGTTTCTCACCGTTATTTGTTAACATAATTTCTTTTCTGTTTTTGAAAAATTTCAGTTTGGACACTGTCACATAAACAGACAGGTACTCTAAAGAATAGTTAAACGCACTATTGCTTTCTTCCTATCTGACACCCCTTTATTTGTAGTGTATTGCAAATGTTCTATACCAAATGCTGTTCTTGAACAAATAACAATCAGTGGATAACTATTGGCTATGCATTTTGAATAGTAAAAATGCACAGGGCTGCTAGCTAATTCACCTCTTATTTCTACCTGAAATATGCATCTGACAACTGTAAAATAGCACTTGGCATGTTGGCATGGAACGTCTACAATCATAGCATTTTTCTGATGCTTGCAATTGTGCTCTGTTGTTGTGTGTTTGATTGTGGTGTGATCACATACAGTGTGTTCTCTTTACTATACATGTGTCTTTATGTCTCTTCGGGCTGCCTTGTGTCTTGAGTTTCTCTTCCTACTCGATCACCCTGTGTTTTCAAATGGTTCAAGACGACACAGTGCATATACAATGCATTTATCATTTGTAAATAGTTATGTATAAATCCTAGCTATCGGCCTTGTCTACAAAGTGTCAGCTTGAGGATATTTTCAGATGTGTGATAAACAACTAAAAGTGGAACTTTTTCAGTTTACTAGCCACAAAAACAACAGTGTAACATATAAATATCTCATTAAATTGTTTTCTCTACACAGTACAGGGACATTTTAGTGGGTTTGTTGTAGACAAAGCACCACTGGTGTGAGGTTTGTTTTGATTTGATTTCAAATATGTCCAGCTATTTGTAATTCTCCTTGAGATAGAAACCAACCAGTCCTAGGTCTCCTAGAACCTTCCCACCAGGCTAAATGATCCATTGATAAATATTAAATATTAAGAATGCCATGTGATTAAACGCAATCTCACTGTATAGTATGATAGATTATTTTACGTTTTGATTATGAATAATATGTATGTAAAATACAGTATGTGGTACAGTTTCGTTTTACACTGTTTTACAATGTCCTAACATATGTGTTTATCTTTCTCCCCATTCCATATCAAGCAAATAGAAATGCAACAAAACAAATATTTATCATAGACTATTTACTAACACTAATGCAAAAGTGCTGTATTTTAATATTCCTAAATATTTCTAGAGAAAACATTAGCATAACATGTATGCTACATGATCACGGATCTGTGTACTAGATAGTATACATTAATAATGAGAAATACTGTAAACTGCATGGGTACAGTAGGTGAAGGATACAATTGGTGTATCAGGGAGAGCATTACCATGGTAACAAACACTCTGCCTCACCAGAAAGCAACACTTAAAGTGATTTCTGCAACTACAGCAAAAAAAAAACAAAAAAAAAATAGACAAGATTTAAGGAAATTCAAAAACACTGCAGTTTTTTGTCTTCCAACCAAAGTGAGTGTCCACTATATTTCCCAAGTTTCTCTTTAACAAAAAAGCCCTAACCGTTACTACAAAATAAAACAGGCAATTCAGAAGAACATCGATAATCGGAGGGCCCTGATGCTATAATGTTACATTAAATAATTAATAAATATGCAGTGTATGTCAACATTTCTTTCTTGAGTGTGCTGACACCTCTCTGATAATATACACAAATGCATATTCATATGCAGTACGATATGCAAGTCCTCTGTGAGAGTAGAACTTTGTAACCAACATACATTTATTCCAAGGTCGCATTTCAGTGTTGCTGATGCTCGATTCCATTTTATCTTTCGATTGCATTCCTCCAAAAGCATTTATTTTGATGTTTGATTGAGATCAAATGCAATTGTCCCACCCTTGTCCCCCAACATATATTTTATTGTGTAATTGTCCCAGTATGTTATTTTTAGTGCACTGCAACCACACAACTTATTTGGCTTTATATCTTTCCCTTCCTTTAATGTCAAACAGATACCAACTTTGTCCTGGGAAATGCTCAGATTGTAGACTGGCCTATTGTCTACAGCAATGATGGTTTCTGCAAGTTGTCAGGGTACCACAGAGCGGAAGTCATGCAGAAAAGCAGCACATGCAGGTAACCAACGAGACCATCTGTCGGTATTGGAACTGTTTCTGCATCTTACAAGATGGATCAAGTTCCTTTTGTCACAAAACACATAACTTGAAGATAATGCTGGTCGTTATACTGTATATGTACAGTATGTATATCTTTTTTATGATCATATTTAAAGGTATACTACAGATAATTCAGGGTTAAACCCCTTATGAAGACATTATGCCATTTCTGTGCATGCCAATGCACGCTTACTGAGATATAGCTCCGCTTTACACTTAATTGAATTTTGTGAAATTCCACCTCATAACTCATGACCAAACATTCATTACAGCTGAAAGACATGTTTCTAGAATTTGCAGTACATTTTCTAGAATGACAAATAGGTAATTGTTGCTGGAAGGTATTTATTTTCTTTGTATGCAGTTTATTTTGTCGTGTCCTTTCCTCCCGATGCGACACAGACACTCGTCACTGATACTAGATCAGCCTTTCAGTGTGTCTATGGCGGTACAGTGTAGTCTCATTACATGCACCCTTCCGTTTTGCATTTTATAGCAAACTCCTAAGTTAAATATAGACCATGCTGGTATAGGCTGGTGCTAACAGTGGCAGTAACAAGCAAAGTGAGATGAATGTTTGCACCATGGTTAAATGGGCTTATGGTTGCTTGACCCTCTCGTCAGCATCATTTGTTTTTGTGAAGCACTCTGCATACAGCTTATTAGACATTCACGATGCATCCCATTTATGTCTCTGTGTGGTTTTATTTTCAAACCAGTAAAAATTTAAATGTATCTGTAAATCCATATTTGGTAACCAAACAGTGATGATTTGCTCACGAAGAACTATGCTCGAACTGCTACTGGTACCCATTACAAACGTATTGTTTACTGGTAAAATAGATGACAGAGATTTTTATCCTCTATAGGAAATGGTGTTTATTTTTTGTGCTGATGAATGTATAATGCACAACAACAAAAACAGTTACTATTGTGATGCTAAATGTTTATGTAAAAGTAAACTATTTCAGTATCTTGAATGTCAATATGTTACTTTGGAAAAACATGGCTTGCACCTAACATAACACACATATTCACAAGGTTTAGCATTGTTGTTCCTTTGAATTACTTTTGGCAGAATATCCATGGCTTTTTATTATACCAATGTCTTATTAAAAGATGGACGCATTTTCCCCTGCCCCTTTGTTTACCAGTTTCATGTACGGAGAGCTAACAGACAAGGACACGAGTGAGAAAGTTCGGCTCACGTTCGAGAATTATGAGATGAATTCCTTTGAAATACTTATGTACAAGAAAAACAGTAAGTAATATTGCTAAGTGTGAAGAAACTGGTGACGCTTGCTCAGGCTAATCATGCTAATGTATTCAGCTCTGCTGTAATGAACAGGCCAGTTCAAAGTCACCGCAGAACATTTCTTCCTCTATCTAACTAATTAGTAGAGAGCCTGAAATATCTTCCACCCAAAAACTTTTACAGCATGCATACATTGTTTCCACATTACCTATACATGTTGAGTAGCCAGTAGTAGTAACTACAATAATGTCATGAATAATTTATATCAGTGACATAATCTTGAACGTTAATAAGATGTTAATTGCTGTATACATTTGTGTTTTAGGAACACCTGTTTGGTTCTTTGTGAAAATTGCTCCAATTCGCAATGAACAGGAGAAAGTTGTCCTGTTTCTTTGCACTTTCAGTGACATCACAGCCTTTAAACAGCCCATTGAAGACGATTCTACTAAAGGTTGGTGTCATCCAGTGCTTACTCATCTGTCAGAATGGCTGTGTGCTCAGTTGGATTATAGTATTTTTAATTTCATTTAAATATTTATGCGCTAATATTATTTCCAAGTTCAATAGTACTTTTGCTTGTCTTTTGGTTTTAAGAATGTGTTTTCATAAATTTCCCTCTACATTCACTTTTTAAAGACTGTTTATTATATTTTAAATTCCAACATTTTTGACAGACTTCAAAATGTTATAATTTGCTCGGATAAAAACAAAACTTAGACAAATAAAACTTTTGCCTTGTGAGACCTTGCGAGATTCAGTTTGATTTCGCCGCAATAATCAGTCTGGAGAGCTTGAAATCGCTACGACATGAGTCAGGGCCACTGACCAATCACTGGCAGCGAAAGAGACTGGTTAACAACAATGGCGGTTCCTAATTACGTTAAACGTAGATGCTGCTAATAGCATCCGTTGGATCTGAACTTAAGAGAGAATTTCTTAATTGAGAGAAGAGCAAAGAACAACACTGAAGGCTTTTCCCAGTGTGTTTTCTCTTCAAAGTTATCCCATGATGGACACGGTTCATTCAATCCCCTGCCAAGTGCCTGCGCTTTTCAAATAGTCTAAATGGACAGCCTCCCAGATGGTTTTGAGCAACAAACCACCTGGTGCGTGTGAGTTAATACGACTTTAAACCAGTCCAATATCGAAAAGGCGTATGTTCTAGCAGAGGTGCATCCGTCTAGGAAATGTAAAAATTAAGCACAAAAAACAGGAGAGCAGAGAGGGGGGGGGGGGGGGGGGGGGGGGGGGGGGGGGGGGGGGGGGGGGGGGGGGGG
>JAODLL010003664.1:0-11600 GCA_026546735.1 Forbesichthys agassizii
CAGCCACTACAATACCATTCGGCAGCTAATGGGTGCGGAGCTGGAGAAGCAAGGCCAGCACGAGAAGAAGGAGTGGAGGCCTAAAAACACGAAGTCTCGTCGGAACGCCGAATCCCCGCGGCCATTGCCGTCTCCTCCACCAGGCTGACCGCGGCGGCCTTACTGTCCACTCTCCCCCACCTAGTCTGAGGAGCTGCCCAGCCTCTCCATCTGTCGCCCTTATATGCTGGCAGCAATTGAGCTAAATTAGACTGTGATGCACAGGGGTTTAAGTTGTTCATGTTATGTTTTGTCTTAAATAAAAAATAATAATAAAAAAAGATACGAGCGGCCCCTCCCATCTTAAAAAAAAAGAAGAATGTATATAGCTTGTGACTTTATTTTGCAAGTCATATTTACAGTAGAATAATTATTCAGCTTGGATATACTCAGGAATATTTCCTCTTTGGACTGTCATTTAACATTGTGTAATAGTCTGCAATGCACTGTTTACAGCCACCTTCCACACTAAAAAAGTTGTCCACACAGAAACAGCCAACCCACAGGAGAACACATATTGTGGATATACATTACCAACATGGTGAGATATACAATAGGTGTTAGTCTCAACTGACCTATAAAAAAATTGACGTAGCTCGGTCCCATTGAATATTTTGAGGCAAGCTGAAGCCAGTTGCTTTGGAAATCCTGATATTTATAGCCAATCACACTGCATTTTGTATGTAACGAGTCTCTTAAATAATCAGGTTACAGATTGCATCTATCATGGATATGAAGTTTCCTCTCTGTCTAAATAACTGTAAGCAGTAAATTAATGTGTATCCATGAATCGTCAATACAAAAAAATCGAATTCTGTTTGGTGTGAATTGAAAATGATATACATTACAGCATACCAATCAAGCATAGCATTCAGTTTACTGGTAGCTATATGGATGCTTTGAGTTACCTCAGAAAATAGTCATCTGACCACAAAAGTATTATGATAATTACTGCCATGTAGCTTTACATTATCTCCTGTGATCTGCGCAGTAATTGTGTAAATTGAAGCCATGCATGTATCTACTGCATAGCCTAGTCTAAAAGGGATTTAATGACAATAAATAGATACATCTAATTTTAATGTCCATATCATTATTATGCAATACTGAAATTAACCAATGTGTTTTTCCAAAAACAATGTTTCTACTGCTGCTGATTATTTGCATATCCATTCTATAATTTTAAGAAACAGTTAACAATGTGAATAATTTGTATAATAAAATAGGCTACACTGTTCATTTTGTGTGTTTAATTTAGAAAATGAAAAGCACACCATACATATAGCAAAACCTGACTATGTCAATAAAATTCTGCATAACTCATTCTAACACCAAAGAAGCATATTGTTGGTTGTTGTTGAGATTATCGCCACCCTTCATCATTCGTAAATATGTATTCCTCACAAATAAGAGTAGCATGTAACCTAATGCATTCATGCTCGGACAACAGAACCTAACAATGTAACGTCACAGACACATTAATAGAGCACAGCAAATCAAGTGTCTACCTAAGGTATTATGGGAAACCGCCTATATTTTCAGCTCTGTATAAAATCACTGGCTAAGTTAATGTTTGTAATGGTTATTAATGGTTGATATAAATTCTATATTTTTTTCTCTGATTTTTCAAGCTTTCAGTATTGCAAATATCACTCTAACTAATGAGTATTTTCCTGCTGATTTACAATGATTGTGTGCGGGGGGATAAGCGGTTCACTGCCACATAATGTCACGTGATGAAAGTAGAAGCAAATCTCGACTGCAACGAGACCTGTGCATTATGCAACCCTGTTAGTCTTAAAGTTATTTGATCTAGGTATTTCTTTAGGCATGACCTGACACAATTGAACCCTTAGAAAAAATATGCAAAACACTTGAGGTATGTAATGTTAGTGCCTGTGGGATTTGATTCTTTATAGTTAATACTATTTAAACCTGTGGTGATCCTTAAAGCATTAAATATACTGGTTTATCTCATGGCTTTGAAGATACAATGCTTTCCCATAATGTGGACACAAGTTTTTTCAAACAAAAGAAAAGAAAACATTTTTTCCTCTCAAGCTCATTACACCATGTTGTTTCAGTTCTGTCTCTTTTTGGGAATTAATAGATAGATGGCTTACTCTGAGCAAAGCTGAGCAAACAAATAGCATAACAATATAATATTGTTTCAGTAGGCCAGTTAATAAACATTACCTCCTTCTAGTTGGGTTCTCTTTTCCTTTCACCTCATTGGTGTATCAGTTAGTTCATCCATCAACAAACGGGCCAACCTTTATTCAAGCTGTTAAGACCTTGAAAATGAACCACCCTTCTATTTATCTCTTCTATCGCAAACCATATTCCCCACCTGGTATTAACTAGGAGCCATTCAAGTCTTATCTGTAATTAACATAACTCACTGAGTGGAGTTTGCAGTGTTTATGCTGTGGCTTTGAGAGCTTGGTTAGGGAAAGTATGTCTAAGGCAAGTATTTATCTCTCACTTTTTGCAACATTGGCTGCTTTCCAAACCAGTGTTACTACAGCTTGATGACTGAAATAGAAAGGGGGGCATCCATCTTTATCTCTAATGTTCTGTCCGTATTCTGTACAGTTCAGTACAGTACATTAAAAAGTTAACCATATGAAAATACAAGCACAGCAAAATGTGTACTGTATCTCCATAGCATTCTATTCTATTCTAGGGTTTAATCTTCAGTAAAAGTAATACAAGTTTGCTAGCCATTTAAGCAGTAAAATGTTGAAACCAAAGGAAATTAGCAGTTTACATTTGATACTGTGATGTCAAATTTTAAACTATAATCTGCAGGCATGTGTTAGCCACGGCAGACTGTGACAAATAGCAGTGCTCTTGCTAGCATTAGCTCCGACTGTCTTGTTGAATCTTTTTATAGGTGCACTTATACAGTATGCGCTGAAGATTTAGAATTCAGAAATCACATAAACTCTCCATTGAGTTTCTTGCCAGTGAAGAACATGCATACTAAATTGTTACATCTACAGTATATTTTCCCAGCCTTTGATAGCCACAAAGGATCGCTCCTCTTTCAGCTTTGTGTAATTGCCCATGGTGTTTTATAATGAATAAAAATAAAAATATATTGTCAGCAAATAGGCAGATAGCACCTACTTTTTACAGGGTTTCCAAATGGGCCCTGCCTGCATTAGTTGCCTGTAAAATTGTCTACCTGACTCTTTCTGACATGGTGTAATAAAGGTCCTAGAATCATCAGCTATCTTCCAGATGCTATCTCCAATGTGTTTTACGGGAAAGAATGGAATTCGTCTAATAGGAGTGGGCAGCATGAAAAGTCGGGCTGCCCACCCTCTATTAGCACATCTTCTGAAATCGCTTTCCCAGTAGGGGTCTGGCAGTCATTTTGTAATAGGGTCCAGACCCTTCTGTCACAGGAAATTACTGGGTGCAAAAACACAGTGTCCAGATTGTCACCCCCTACCACACTGGCATTATTTTTATATATTACAGTATTATTATTATGTTTAAAGACAAACTATGCAAATCTCAATTCTAGTCCTCTGAAATTGTTTGCAACTCTGTAATAAAAACCTTTTTTAGTTTGCTTCACCATGCAAAGTATATATCAGGAACCTTTGTTTTGCGGAATGGACTGGGAAATGAAATTTTTATGCTAATTTAACCAGTTTGAAGCAACACATTTTAGGAAAATCATTTTATAGAAATAGCATTATTTGTGATAATGAGCAATATGTGTATCATTGTCCCGTGATGCAGACAAATCAGGAAATATATCACACCACAGGCTACAGTGGAGCCAGTCCTTAAATGCAATCAATATGGCATTGATAAAAGCAAGGTAATTCCAGCATCTCTCTATTTAGACTTTGAAAACTTTAAGCGGTGTTTAAATGCCTCAAGAGTGGGACTGTGGAAGGGAATGATATTTATAACTGCATCGGTTCCTCTCCTCTTTGCATTCCTTTGTAGTGAGCCTAGAGGTCTGGCAGAGACTGGGTACAAGCCTCAACGCTGTCAAGGGGATGGCTTTGAGAGAGAACATTATTTAATTATTTACATTCAACAACATCGCTGTGGTGTTCTTTTCTATTTTCCCTTTTTCTTAAACACAACTGGACTGTCACTTTTCCACTCTCCGGGGGCCTGTTCTCTTGGGGGCCACGCTCAAAAAATGATATTCAGAACATTCAACATAAAGAAATATGCATGTGTGTTTTGTTTTGAGAAAGATGGATCACAACTGTTAAGAACACACAGCAGCCATCTTTCCTCTCTCACTCTGTTCGTCAACTTCAAAGGGGCTTCTGGACTTTCACACTTGGAGCTACGCTGCTTTACTTTCTCAGCTTCCAGTTTTCCCTGGGACCTTCCTCTGTTCTCAAACTGCCCCCCCCTACACGTGCAACGCAAGCAGTCCTGTAGTGTTCTGGTGAGCAGCTAATCAGCAGGTAGTGTGGAGAAGCAGATGGGCATCCTTTCCCATGAACACAGGGGAGCACAGTCCGGTACACAGAGGCCACGCAGAATATCAATACTGTTTATAGCAATCACCTGAAGGACTGATTAATGTTTGACTTAATCAGCTACACAGGAAAGAAAATGACGGTGTGCGGTTATGTGTGGGCGTGGGGCTGTTTATGTGTGAGCAAAATGAGAGACGTCACCTGAGAGAGAAACCAAAACCTCCCGGTGAATGAGCAGTTTGGGGAAGGCCGGTGAGTTTATTATTATTTTAAATATGCTAGAAATTATTTGAGCATTGAAAATAGAATTCTACCTGTACATGTTTACAGATTCATAATACTACAGTCTCATGAAGAAACATACGTTTGCCATTAGACTGATTATGCCGATGACAGCTACTGTATGTAAGCCTTCACCTTCTAACTTAAGACATTATGACAGTACAGCATGTGACATCTATGAGGACTCAGCAGAATTATATCTAGGACGGGGATTGGTCATTTTGATGTTGGTGGGGTCAACACATTTTGCTCATTATTACCAGGGGGTCAAATGTTAAATGTGAACTTTCACGTATACTGTATAGTTGATGCAGTTTCCATATTACTGTGCAATTATTTAGGGTTAATGTTGATGCAATTTGTAAGCCTTTAATAACTACTATATGTTCAATACATATAGTTTTTTTGTATGTATTGTATTGTTTAATTGTTTACGAAATTCTGCATTCCATTAATATGCACATTGTAATATTTTCTTGTCCTGGTTGATGTCTGTACAAAGTACAGTTAGCAGTAGATGATACAGTCATCTACAAAAGTTTTTGGGATCTAAATATCACAGTGTTTTTATCTTTTTTTTTGTCCACATTGTTTGTCAAACTTCCATGTAGCAAAGAATACATCATCAGTATAAATGTATCTGCAAAAGCTGCAGCTTTCTGATTTGTTCTGTTTCTTTTCTTACAGTATGGCAGATTTTCTCTGCCAAACATTATTTGTGCCGTGACAATACTGCATGGGCTGAAATGATAAAATATAATAAAACATTATTGAATTATGAAATTCAGTCACCAGTATTCAATATTTTTATACCACTTAATAATAGGTTATGTTTTGACAACAAAGGGCTTAAATGACCCACTATCTTCTAAAAGTACCCAGCTATTATATTTTTCGATAGTGGATACCTCTTGGAACAAAACATTCCTATAGTTATTTTGTTATAAAAGTGAAAAGAAGAGTCATAATGCAGACCAGGAGTCTGACATGATCATGAGACAGGACAGTGTTTTATTACCATAAGGCTCTTGTGTGGCAGTTGTATCTGTCAGAATGGCTTATGAATAGCCATTTTCATTGTTGCCCTGGTTCAGTCTGCTCTGGTTCTCTTTCAATTTCAATTGCCTTTGTGTGTTTTGTGGGTTTTTAGCAGGGCATTTGCAGGCTATGGCATCACTTTGTTATATTGTATGTCATTGTTAAACCTTCACACACTAAGTGGTTATTTTCTATATGCTAACCATTACAAAACAACCCAGTGTAAGATGCTCGTCCTTAATCTAACTTCAACATAGCACTCTTCAAACCCAAATGTGTCCGGTTCTGACAGGCCAGTGTTTTCCTGTGATAGACTGTCCATCAAGCGAATCCCTCAGCATGTTACCACAACCCTTTCCCAGTATCTACATCCCATCCTTGACAAACCAATCACACACAGACAGTACTAGTATCAGATGTAGCAGAGATGGGGGTGGGGCTCTCAAGTTTTACAAGCCTGCATGCCTCTTCAGAGCATCTGCGCTGGGTGGTTGGTCCTTCCATTCAACCTTGAGACAGACAAGAGTCTTACCATCTCATTACTCTCCACGGGACTTAAGAGGTCAGTCCTATCGAGTAGAGCGCTGCTATAAATTAAATTGAATGCTCCGTTGAGGCAAATGTTGAAGGTGATGGACAGAGAGGTTCCCGTCAGTTTTCCTGCCCCCTGCAGAGGAGCTGTGTGGGATCTAATGTAGGTGTAGCAACCTGGGAAGCAAATGGTTGTCTTAGGAATTATAACATGTGCATGGTGCCAGTATGTAAGCTGGCTCTTATTTACCTGTTCAGAACCAATGGCCCTGTGAGGTGTTGGAATTGAAGTGCTTGCTGGGAGGTAGAGGTATAATTCCAACCACAGATGAACAGAACATCAAAGAAAGAAAAATACAAGGAGACGCTTTTCAAATTTGATCAGATATTTCCTTGAGATGAAGCAGTTAAGATACAGTATACATGCTTTGCTATGCTACAAACTGATGTCAGCGTGAGCGATAATGCTTTTATTTACCCTGGGCTCTGTTATCAATACAGTATATGGTTGAGTATATGTGATGGATTTGCTAGATGATGTCTTAACTAGGGATGGTCTATACCAAACTATATAAATTCGATAAGTTACCGATACTTTTTGTTGCAATTTTAACGATACGATACGATACTGTAAAAGTAATTTTGCCAATATTAACATATTATCACCAGCATTGATATGTTTCATTACAGTATAGACCTAGTCATATAATTTAATTTACACTTCAAAAAAACCAACTACTAATTTCAGGAAAACAAACCTACATAATGTATCTTGGAATTTTATTTACATAATTTACTTAATTTTATTGTTAATAAATATTTTCAAAGCTTATTCCTACAAATAGTACCACACTGCACTGCCTTTCCTTGTTTACACAGTGTCACGTGACTGTGTGCAAGGCACGCTTCATTCTCACATCACAATGTTCCCATAGTCATGTGACAATAAACCGCTAAATGTATATGGCCCATGTCACATGACATGAAAAACTGACCTGAGAAAAACCTACTGCCCAGGACTGTGAAGACGTTTGGAAGTGATGCAGCCACCCACGTTTTGTAATATAATATTATTATCGTTCCTTTTTAAAAAGTATTGATACCAAAAGAGTAACTTGCTAGCAATCAATTTGCCCATCCCCATCTTAACGTGCCCTATATCATGACACAGTAGCCTATATAGGCAACATGGATTCTATTCAAAGTCAGAAAGGATATGCACCCTTTTTACTTTCTAGGCTACTTTTGTTTTACTGTCTACGGTACCTAGACTCCAGAGCTGTCATCAAGTTACACAGTTCTCCATTTTTTCTCATTCTAGTTAGCGGACACATGCAGCTTTATCTCCACTGCAATCAGAATGTAGGTAATTTGCATACTGTGTTAATATAAAACCGTCTGCCTGTTATAGATTATACTGTTTCAAACAGGGCTCTTAGCATGCTATACACTGTGTGATATTGGTGTGATGCTGATAGTTTCTCATTGTTTTATTATGGCATGTTAAATATAACTTTCCCATATACAGTATGAGATGTACCGGCCCAGATGAGGTAGTTCAAAAATTAACAGACTGATGCGATCCATTTCTGGCAACATCCAGCAGAAATGAGGCAGTGGTTTTCAATGCTTACATATTTATCTAAAAGTCAGTGTCTGGAATATTCGTCTACCAGAATCAGAAAGAAAGTATAGGCAAGAATGATGTGTAAAATAAATATTTAACCGCCAGACTTAGCTATTCACAATAGACCATCCTCTACAGCGTTGCAGGAGAAGCAATTTGTTGGATGAAGTAAATCCATTTAGCCCCCACAGAAAGGTGGCGAGGATACTTAATTGAGGTCTCTGCCTATGTTTAAAAAGAGTAAATAACTTGTGGCTGCAGCAGGTTATTTTGGGCATAGGTCAAGCAAGTGAATACACACCACAGCAATAGAAAGACTATTTACTAGAATTATATTCCTTCATATAAGAGCACCATGCATTATGTGTCACGATGAGAAGAACTGCTTTTCCCTTCTTTATACCAGAAGCCTTACCAGAAATATGTTTTAGTTTGAAATGTTGTTTCCTAAATGTATTGTTGTTATTGTAATATTATGTATTGCTGATGCAAACTGCTAAAAACATACTTTAAAACAAATCTTCTACCCCAAGGCCTCTGTAAAGTTTGCACAGACAATGTTCAAACATATCTCACACCACAACACAGGCAAACAAAAACATGGATTCGTCATCAACTGGTGATATATTAGTGGGGTAAGACCTGAGCTCTGCAGTCAGGACTAGTTCTATCTAATTCTGGCTTGAATTATTTTCTGTCTCTCTCTGTCCGAGGGACTTGGTACCTATACTTGTCTATGAACCGCTTACTTTAGACCCCCTTTCCTCCCCGTGTCTCATTTATATGTCGCCTGCTGAGTTATTATTGATGATTATATATGATTATATTTTCTAATGCATCAACTTGTGAAGCAATTTAGCTGCTGGCGCCCTGCAACTGCTCTGGCATGAAACAGCTATTGCAGCATTTAGCTTCATTGCTAGTAAATGTTTAAATATGTTGCAGGGTTGTTTGAATGCCCATGTCACCACACATGACTAGCCAGGAGATGCAATAAAGATAAGATCCCACTTAACTTTGCAAAGCATTCACCTTCACTAAAATGAGGGTACCAGTAATAGTGGAATTTCCCCATCAATGCAGACTACATTAAATTAAAAAAAGTATCTGATAAAACAGGTTGTAGTCACCGTCAAACACAGTATACAATATATACACTGGGACAACAATATGTACACAATATCAACTTTTCCTCATCCCCTTAATGTACTGTACAGTCCATACAAGCAGTGGCATTTTAATATTACATGTATTGGTGGGGCAGCTGAAGCTATTACAGGCTAACAACAGGAAAACAACAGTAGAATGCACACTGTGTGCGTGTGTGTGTGTGTGTGTGTGTGTGTTCGTGTGTGTGTGTGTGAGAGATACACACAATTCTTTAATGATCAATATTACCAATATATTTAATTCTACAAACAAACTTTACACCACAAAGATGAACATATTCCATAATCTACCATTTGAGTTCAATTTTTAATCTTCGACATGAGAGGACCAAAGGGGAAAATAGATTGGCTATGTTCATGGAATATATGATGGAACAACGTAGGCATACTTTGTGATCAAGGTGTAAAGCGATTGTAAACAGACTCATACATCACTAGTTGCACAATAAATGTAACCAAACATACATAGAACTATAATCACAGACATGCTGGCATCACTCGCTGTCCTTGGACTTGGACCACTCTGTCCCTGGCAATGAGCATAGTGATCACAGCGGGGTGAATACATTCTCAGAATGCCATATTAATTAACTATTAACTATTAATTATCGGTGGCATTATTACATGTGGTGGCATCACCCCAGACCTTGTTAGCCTATATAGTTACATGGGCGCCAGTTGATTGGTTATCAACAAATGTTGATTATCAAAACAGCTTTGTTTGTAACAATGCTATTTTCTTACCTACGAAGCGCATAAAGACCATATATCATGTCGTTTATTAAGATGATGTTCTTTAGGAAAATTCATATTCACACATACGCTACAGTAGGATTATGCTATAAAGGATGATATATTGTGTTCATAGATAAGTAAATTAAAAATGAAATATTAATGCATTGCCTCGCTTCATCGGGCCCATTGCCACTGTATCTGCTAGACTAATACTGCAGATGTTATCAGTTTTGCATGAATTTAATATGGCATTCTGAGAATGCATTCACACCGATTCACCTCGAGGTGGCTGCTGTGCTCCTTACCAGCGAGAGTGGTCCAAGTAAAGAAAAGTACAATTGCTTGCTTGCCTGAAGTAATGTGAAAACCTATGTTTTCATGAAGCCATATACATTTTTAAATAAAGAAATCATCTTGTCGTTGCTTATTACTATGCCCATTAACAAATAAACAGTGCTTGACAAACTGTTGCATGGCTGTTTACTGTGGCCTAAGCCTTCTGCACCCAACCACAAACGTTACACAGAATCACAGCCGTGTTCAGTATGCTATTTTTACACACTCCCTGATATTGCTGAGTAGGTGTACCTGTTTTTCCTCCTTCCTGGGCAATGATATTAACCTTCCAAACAGAAAACAGTGTGGTGTATTTTTCTGAATGCTAACTGTTATTAGCCACTTCTTCATTGGAGAAAAAAAAACTGTTATTAAAATTAACCAGCAATGTACTTTTTTCTGGTCCTACAGCACACCGTGAAAACAGTATCCCGTGGCTGGTGGTAACTAATGCAATGTATTTACAATCTATCTGGCAAACTAAAAGTTTCTAATCTGTTCAAAAGTCATGTTTTCGAGTGTAATGGCATTAGTTGAGCAAAGATAATGTACCCTCATTTCTCTAGATTTCACTTTCTCAATGGGATATTCATTATGGGCTAAAACGTTACAGCAATACCAGACCAATTTTATATGAATGTTTGCATCTTACTGATTATACATAGCCTGGGGACACTCTCGCTTAATTAGGTAATTTCTCTGAAGAAGGTATTTTCAACCAACTATATTAATAGCTCAGGGGTTTAGCCCACAACTCTTCATGGGCCCCCTTCCGGTCTTGATCTATATCTCTCACGCAGCTTTTAGAATTTTTTGCAAATAATTGAGCTAACAACTGTACACGTGAATCTGTAGTGAGACAAGCTCACCTTGTTCTCAGTAACAACAGGATATCATTTTGCCGTTGCTCCACTCTCCACTCACCCTAAACATTTACATGGATGACGCAGTATAACATCAAAGAGACCGGCTGCCATTTTCAATGGCTATTTACAGTTCATGTACAGCAGCGTTGCAAAGCCAACAAGGCGGGGCAGGAATAGGCTATTTTATGGTAATACTGAGCCATGATGCGAACTGGCGACCAATAGTTGTGCAACACACTTTGCTGAAACAACATCCAAATAGTTCTATGAATACAACACACAAGCCAGGAACACCCTTAAGTGAAAATAAATGAATGTTGGGTAAAGGCCATGTGGATCAAGATAATAAGCAATTGTTATATAGTGTCACATGATCTATAATTCTGGTTTGTTTATAAAACTGATTCATTCATACTTACATATACTTACATACATTCTTACTCATTGTATTTTATATGATAAAGTTGGCTGGCCTTCCTTAAACACTCGTAGGCTTAGACACTGGTTTATTTTT
>JAODLL010003665.1:2500-11598 GCA_026546735.1 Forbesichthys agassizii
AGTCGGTAAATTTGTCACTAGTCGCTTTTTAGAAATAAGTCGCTAAGAGAGTCTGAAAAGTCGCTAAATCTAGTGACAAAGTCGCTAAATTGGCAACACTGATTTTCTGTAATAGGTTTCATGAAGTGTTTTATGTCTCTGATATTAGCACCGTCTCAGACACAATAGACCATTTCTACTCAGGCTGTAAGACCCGCCCCATTGGCTATGGCTGTTAATGTCCCACAAACGTGATATTCTCTATCGCATTCCTAATAATATTGTAGTGTGCTTTTTGCCAAATTAGTCACTACCATGACACTCTTTCTACTTCTTTAGTCAAGGATATACTGTAGCCTACCGTACCTACCAGTATTCACAACATGAGATTCAACAGTGTCTGTAACGGTACCATACTGTACACTATAGTCTGACTCTAATGCCAAATGTATAAGTGTTCCTCAAGCATTCATTTGGCGTCATATTGCCCAGTGAAAATGAATGCTAATTGGTACTCTACCCCATGGCGGAGTAGTCTGACTATAATAACTGCTTTGTTTGTAGGACATCAGTTGCTTTGTTTGTGGGAAATTAGGCATTCCTATGGAAAATCAGGTAATCTGATTAATATTGACGCTTGATTGACAGATCGTTGATCGTTGATGTCACAAAGCAAACGGGATCTAAAAATAATTGTATTCTCGCCGTTGACTACCATACATATTTTTTATATGTAACTAAGGTCCCATAACGTGGAAGTGACTTTTAGGCTCTCTATAAAGACTGTGAAACAGCACGGGTGAAGCAGGTACAGGGGATTCTCAGTCTTCTGCGATGTTTGCCATAGTTAACATAGTTTTCAATTGTAGACAGGGGTGGGTGGGGATCGTTGGGGATACGATGTTAAGTGACAGTGTACCGGTATGCAAGTTTCACAAAACGTGACTCAGAAATAGATATCCCGATCAATGGACGCATTCTTGCTGAAGCCAAAAGATCATTGTCTGACAAGTAACCCCAGCTGAAATAACATTTATCACATTGTGCAGCCAATCATACAGGGCAGCTGACTGAGGGAATAAGATATCACTAGCTATCATTTTCCCATACTCAGGATAGCAAACAAAATGTAATATGTGTATCTGGATATTTGTTGTTGGGGAGAATGTAGGCAATTTAAAGTATAAGTAGGAACGCCATCAGTTAAATTATGTGTAATTTAAGTTAAATGCATATTAAATTACCTTAATTTAGTATTTGTCTTGTTTGGATAGGCTACTAAGCCTACTAGCCTGTTAAATCAGATTTATACATGGTGAAGGACTAACCTGTATGTAACCTGCATAGTCTGTGTGCTATACTAAATCAACAGAGGGCAATGCATAGAGATGTTATAAGAGGAATAATATAATTTTTTCAGTTTAATAGACATTAGGTCAAGACTTTTGACTACCTCAGCGTAACGTGTCCCACATTGTACCTCACAAACATACTATTTTTCCCCCATTTGGTTTGTTGGGATCTGGTCACCCTACCTTCAAGGTATGCAAAATTGTATTTGAGTTGTTTCTAGATGACATTCCAAAGTCTAAGTATCTCGTTTGTAATTGTCCAACAAAAATCCGATCTCAAATGATACTGTATGGCTAAGCACCCCTATATGAGTGTGTCTCATGGTAATCATTTTAGGCACAATTTTGGTGTCGTCGTACCTGATAACCGGAAGAAAACAAGTTAAATACGGATCCCTTCAGACGAATATCTGGATTAGCATGGAAAAAAGTGAGTTTCCAGGTTTCCAGTTTACCATTATGAAAATATTATATGAACTAAAAACTGCGGGAATGTGCATAGCACTACACTGCTTGGTGATTAACCAGACCCCCCCCCCCACACACACACACACACACACACACACATACACACACATTGTTGGCAGGTATCTGTTTTATGCCACTGACGCTGCAATCACACCAGGCACAGCAAACAATTGCCATACGGTACTGTAAAACAAACACCACAATCATGAAACATTATTCATTCTGAAACCTGCACCTGGTTCCTGCCATTCCCCCACCACGGCGTTACAGCAGTACCCAATATTGTAAAAACGTGGCCTATGTTGTTGTAAAATGACATCAATTATGTTATGGGACTGCATTTAGTAAATTAGTCATTATTTTCAAATAGTCGATGCTATGACCATGTTTAATAACATTGTTCTATAGTAGAATACCCAATACATCGGGTGGGTGATTCTTTAGGAACCACCATTGTTGTTTTCTAGTCGTGTTCACTGTCATAACACCTTCCCACATTACTCCTCTGCTCAAATCTCTTCCCTGGCTCCCTGTTGCCTAAAGGATCCAATTCAAAACTCTTATTACTTAAAAAGCACTGCACGGCTAGGTACCAGCATACATAGCTGGTGAACTTTGTTCCCTTTCTACAGCTCGCACTCTCAAGTCAAATTAATCAAAATGTACTCGTGGTCTCTCGCAGTCGTCTAAAGACCTGTAGGTATAGAGCTTTTAGGGTAGTAGCACTCAAAATCTGGAATGCTTTGCCTACATTTCACTTTTAAGGTTGGCTGACTGTTAAAAAGCAGCTAAATACATACTTTTATGAACAGGCGTATGGGGAATCTGATTGTTCTACAGACTTATGTTTTTTTTTAGTGTTTTTATGGAGTATTTTATTGTGTATTGTACGTTTTTACTGTTTCTTGCAATTAGTAAACATTTTTAATGTAGATAAGAAAAAATAAGCTATATATTTATATACAGTATATAACGCAATAATTTAAATAAAAAAATAAAAAATACTGAACTGTCAAAGGTTTCTAAATATCTCATAAACCCATAGCTGAACACTATATAGTTATAGGATGCCACTAATTCCAAGTCTCTCTGGCATATGGGCTTTTGCACAACAAATTAGTCACGCCCATATGCATCATTTTTCAATGCAGTGTTCTACAACTGAAATTACATTTTTTAAACAAAGTAAAGACAAAAACAATTAAAGTTTGGTAGACTATTGGCACAAAATTCCAGGTATTTCTACTGGTATGGGTTCAAATGTGACTAGTACCTGTCAGGGTCCGGCCCGGCAGAGGGGAACCCAATCACGGGAAGTAGAGGCAGTATACAGAGGGAATAAATATAAAAGGTCTTTAATATAGTATAGGGTGCAGGCTAGACGAGGCGTCGAGAGAAATCTTTAATGAAGCAGGGGAAGTTCTGGTACGTGCCAACATAACGAAGGCAACGAACTGGCAACAGGTGCTGGGACAGAAAGCTTCTTAAACCTCTGCCCAGGAAGCGGAGGCGAGACTTCTGCACGTGAGGCTAATAGGGAGTCGATGACTTGCTGGGCGCGCTGTCTGGTGCTGGATTCATGGCCTGGCCCTCTCCAGTGCTGGACCGGCCGCGAAACGTGACAGTACCATACCCAATCATTATCCTCACCTACAGAAGCTATGTGCACATACGTGGATTTGTCACTAAGACTAATTTAATCGCGTTGAAATGGAGTATGTTGTGTGTACTGCTTGAATGTTATGCTAGTATGCTGTAGCAACCCTACAGAATGTCCGGTTAGAACATTAATGACAAGTCTTGAGAATCAAGAAGATTTATTGCACCACAATTGTATTGTCTGTTGTTCTAGTTTGTGGTTCTGCATTCTGTATATAGTTGGCTACATATGCCTGACCAAAATCCAAATCGACTAAAGAATAAGCCATAGGGCTGGCCTTTTGTACAGGTATGGACTACTACAGTACATTGCATTCACAAACAGGACATGATGTCTTGGCTGTAGAACAGTTCATAATTGACAGTAATATATTGACTTGCTTCATGATTATACAGTATATTGTATAGTGGTCAAGTGTGCAATCCCTTTGTGAGATGCCTGCCGTATGGCAAGCATCATAGCGGAAGTTGGAAAAATCGAACTAAAATGGTTGCCTGTAGATTAGCAGCAGCAACTTCTTTCTATTGAAAGAAATGGACTTCTGTTGTAAAGTATAAAGTTTGCTGTGCCGGGTGTGATTGAGGCTTTAGACAGGAGAAGGTAAACAACCCCCTCCCTTCCTCTAATTTGGATTCAAGAGAAATAGAAGTGCATCATCTCCTAGATCATCTCGTCCTCCAAACAATCTCACGTCAAGTCTCTGTGACTCATCTGTGGCACCAGACAAACTCAGCTCTTATGAGAGAGGAGGCTAGTACACTGTATATTGTGTTGTTTCATGCTATAATCATGGTAAGATTCCCTGTGCAGTGAGAAAGTGATGGAAAAGTGTTGTGAATAGCCTACTGCAAAATATTCTTGAAATCCAATTTGAATGAGAGCAATTCAGTCTGTATCCAATTTGAATTGCATGTCAAAGCACCTCCAAGCCAAATGTGGTTTAACCTGAAACACCGGATATGTGTCTGTTACTAAGACACATCCATCTGGGGAGCCATCCACTGAAACTGTTTCAAAAGGGCAGGCGCTTTCAAAAAATGCTTTGTATGGGCGTCAATAGCACAGTGGGTAGAGCGGGGGTGACAGGTGATCCATTAGTCGCTGGGTCCATCCCTGTCACCATGTGTCAAGGTGTCCGTGAGTAAGACACATAACTCTAACTGCTCCCTTTTGTTGGTCACACCTTGCATGGCAGTAGTAGCTCCAAACACACCCCATAACCAATCCGGCTGTGGCCTGAGGTAGGGCCGCCTACCTTCTTAACATTTACGGCCATGGAAATACGGAAATAAATAAAACAAGGAAATGTGTAAATACAGAATAAATAAATAAATAAAAGTTGAAATACAGAAATAAATAAATAAATAAATAAATACATAAAATAATGTATAAATAAACACATTTAAGAATAAATAAATGTATGTAAAAATAATTAAATAAATAAATACATGTAGAAATACAGAAATAGCCTTTTTTAATACAAAAATGTAATTATTTTTTCAATTATTTTTATATTTATTTATTTATTTATACTTTTATTTATTTATTTATACTTTTATATATTTTTTATTATCTTTTTTATTATGGCAGTCCTGGTCCTCCATATACATATTGTTGTAATATTATTGAATTGAACTTCATTAGATTTGAGATTCAGTTGTTGACTATAAGTTGACCCCAGACCTGTTTGCCTTGGGAGACCTTACCAGGAACATACTGTAGCTCCGAGAATCATCGGACATTCGCAAGTTCCTCCACCACATCCAGGAAGGAACAACAAAATAACAAAAACATAAGTTTGTATTTTGTGACACTAATAGCAATTACATTTCAGAAGCCAATTAATATGTTATATGTCAATGGCTGTTAAATGACTGTTTGTTCTTGCACGAATAGCATCAGAGGCTGTGTACCAAATTGTACAGAACAACAATTCAGTTCACAAACAGCTTTTTGATTATTTGTTTCCTAGTTGTTTGGACAGAGCTGCTATATATTCAAACCTATGGAAACATGTTGGTGATACTCTAGGATTTGCCATTTCATGAAAAAGCTTTGTATAACGTCAAATCTCCTTCAAGCATACATAGTCATGTGTGTTTAAGTCATACTTTTTCAGGTTCTGTTACAATGAAAGACAACATTTTTTTTAATTGCATATGTTCTACAAACAGCCTTATCAGCATTCAAGATACAAACAGCACCATCCTTCCTTGACATTCACATGTCAATGCAAATGTGCATTTTTAGCATTGGTGATGGTGTATTTGTTAAAAACTAATTCAATAATTATTTATTTGGCCTTTATGACCTTTATCAAAACTTTGACTGACTCCTGCAGAATGTAAACAGTGTGACATACGGTATACTGTAGATGGCTTGTTGTTATTGGCTATATGTTATTAAACCCATTTCTTCAGCTGCAAAAGTATTACAATTCCACCTTAAAATTCAACAAATGCCATGGATTTTTGCATTGTGAGCTTCAGCATATACATTGCACATATATCATTTAGTAAAAAATACATTGAAAATATCAATGAAATAGCATTGATGTGTGAAAAACATTTCTGACAAAATGTAACAAAATATGAATACATTTATTTATAACATAGCCAGTTATATTAATAGTACTATCTAAATACACTAGTACTATGTACGGTAAATACAATGTAATTGCTAAAAAAAAAGATTTCGTGGTAAATTAATTATGAATTTGTAATAGTTTTGTGATAGTATTATTATTAGTTTACTTTAATAACGTGGTGTAATTACACAATGATTTGTGTTGAGACAGTATGTTGAATAACATGCCATGGTATTGTGCTATCTGTTTGTATAGTTGGCTCAGTCTGGAGTTTCCCTGCGTCACTAGCAGGAACCTGTTTCTATGTCAGCATCTATGATGAATAAATAATTGTGTGCTGCATCAAATTTTATTTCTGTCATCATTTTTATGTAGTTACTTTTGTATCTTTATTATGCAAAAAAATATATTAGGTTTGAGAGCAAAACTAGTTTTGAAAGCAAATCCATCAACACTGCAATCAGAAAACATTTAATTTCAAATAAAATAAATATCTGATTAAAACTATATTAATGCAAAAAAACATTTTGTTTGTGAATCTAAAATCTTTGTTTACAAATCCAAAAGTGAATTTTCCAATATACAAGTTCTATTTGTGACTCCAAAAGTTTTGTTTTGAATCCATTAATTGAAACCTACGTTTTGCAAGCTCATGTCTCAATGTAACCCCGGAATTCCCCAGGGCGCGTGCGGAGCAGGCAAAAATAATAGAAACAAACAAAAGCCAGGGCAACAGGGGGCGGACCGTGACAACTACAACATGCTAAGAGCACATGCTGATGTGGATCAAGCCCAGACACAGGTGAAGCATGCCAAGACTATGCAGAAGATGATCCAGATGGGCTTTAAGGGAACTATGTATGATCTTGTGTACCACTACATTTATTGCTAAGTATTAGCATCTCAGACCAAGACAATTGCTTTGAGCCATACATGTGCACATGGCCAGACAGCTATATATAAGTAATATGTCTGGTCCCTACTCAGGGAACAGAGGATGTGAAAACATCCCAGACGTTTTCTCATATAGTTCACACGCTGGTCTCCAGGTTAGATTGATGGTGTAAAGGACTCCAGAAACAGCCTGGGATTGGCCAGACAGCTATGAAAGGAGCTTGGATTTGTCACGATGCACGAGGTGAGGACCCAAGTGCAAGACACGTAGACTTGAATGTTGAACACAATTTATTTCCATAAGGCAAGAGCACAAGACATGGACACGAGGTGCAACATAAACATTAACAAAGACAACACAGGACTGGGGAATACACTGGGGGTCTATACACAAGTAGACAAGACAGGAAGACATACATGTCTAGTGTTATTTTCCTGCCATAATTTGCAAGGGCAATTATTTGTTGCAAAATCATGTTTATAGTTAGTGTTGCATTCACAGTGTAGTAAGCTAATAACACCAGGCTATAATGCTTGTTGTGGGACAGTGAGGCAATGTAGAAACAGGTGTTGCAAATTAGTCTTGGCTATAAACCCTGTATTCCATATGTTCCAGGTTATTGTATTGATGCGGTATCATTGATGATGAGTACCTAAGTTAACGTTAATTGGCAGCTAGTTAACTAACATACATTTAAATAGCATATTGCCTCGTTAGCAGAAAACATCTTACCTCAAAATGTGTGCCCATTTATTGTAGGCTACCATCTAAAGTTTCTTTCATCCATGGAAGATGACGATGATCTAATGATGAAGATGACGATGAATAACCTTGATTCTGATTGGCCAAATGACTCAAGACTTTGCACCAAATACGTAGCTTTATAGCTTTATGGAATGTATATAGTCCCACCATGGGTCTCACTCACTCCAGTCTATAGAAAATTGTGCTATCCCCCCCCCCCTTCCCAACTCACGTCAATTACATATTTTGATTTGAAACAGTGATTTTTGCTGAAAAGCAACTAGTTTGCAAGTATGTGTTTATAGCGAGCCCAGGTCTGGGCAATCTCATTTGTATTGAGCGTGCCCTTGCCCTTCATGCACACAGGCGTCTCTCATGGATCTTCCAACTGTACTTCTCCCATACTAGGGTGCCCCACACACACACACCTCTGGTCCCTAGCAGTAGGGCCAACCTGACCTGGGGTTCCCTATCCGATCTATTACTTATGGTACATGATCATGTGATCATGGTAATCCAATTGAAAAACTCTACAATCACGCCGAATGGCTGAGAAGGTCAAAACTGCACCCCTGACCTGCCCCGTGGGGCATAAATAGATAGCAGCATGCCCTCTCAACATCCTATTTTCTTGCTTCGCATCCACTTGGCAAGGAATCCTTTCAAATCGACCTACCGTAAATATACGCACCCATGATAAATTTGTTTGATTTTCCACACAGAGCTGTTACTCTTTGGAGTTGGTGTGTGTTCTTTTATTTCTACTCACCAGCTCCGAGTGCCTGTGTGTATCTTCTGGTCTCTTAACAGGTGATGCCATGTCACCTGCGCTGCGGCTAAGCTGGGCTTCTCCATTCCCCCTCGGCCCGTTGCGTTTCGCATATTAGCTGTACACCATTACATTTGTATCTGTGGTATGCAACTGTTACACGCTTTTGGTTGTACTTTAGTTGTACTTTTAGTTGTTTATTAAACGGGAGCGGAGCCTCGTTGTTTTTGACTTTGTGTCATTGTGGTCTGTCTCTGTCTGCACTCGCTACCTTGGCGTCATGGCAGTAAAAGGTAATATGGACCAGCGCCATGGAAAGAGACAGTTACGCCAACAAAAGATCAATATTTTCAACGGTCACATGGTTCTTGGAGAGGCAAAACCTATGGCAAAATAGTTCCATGAAGTGCTTGCGGGGCATTTGAATATATATAGTATATACAGATATTTAACTTCATTTGGTAATTAGTATTCAATAAATGCACCGATTTACATTTAAAATAGAACTTATAGGGTACTTTTTGTATTTAGGCTAACTTACGGGAACTATTTTGTGGCTGAAAAAATGGTCCCTTGGAGTGAGCGGAGAACTCTCTTTACATGGCTCTGATATGGACTTTTTCTACAATGAGAGTTAGGGCACA
>JAODLL010003666.1:0-11598 GCA_026546735.1 Forbesichthys agassizii
AGGTAATGGCCTAGCTAGTAAAGTGCAACAGGTAATCGCCTAGCTAATTTTTTTTTTTAAATAAATAGTGAGATAAGTAAGTGCTGAGAAGTGGCGAGGTCACTTGTCAAGGTACCAAGGTGGATGGTGAAGAGATGTGTCTTGAGTCTCTTAGGGAAGATGGGTAGGGTTTCTGCAGTTCTGACTGTTGCTGAAAGCTCGTTCCACCACCGTGGTACACACACACACACACCTCTGCACACACACAGTACACACACACACAAACCTGCACACACATACACACACACACATGAACATGCACACATGCACGCAACGCAGTACACAGACACACATCTCTGCACACACACAGTACACACACACACACACACACACACACCTCTGCACACACACACATTCGGCTACCTGAATCTAGTTGAATGTTTCACCTGCACATAAAATAATGGTTTTCCTGCCTGTATTGTGCAACGCAAACCGTTATTAACCATTACTGGACGTCAGAAAGCATGTGTGCTGCTGTGCTGAGCAGCCTTTGAATAACAGACATCTCGCGCAGCAGAGTGCAAAGTTTGTGCCAAGAACTTCTTGTTCATATTGTGTCATATATCAACATTATACAATAGCTTTGAACGCGGCTCAACCAATTATAGTGTTTTACAGCCTGTTGTCACTCAAACTGCTCCTAATGAACAATCAGTGACAGTTGAGCAGGGTAATAGGAACACAAAGAGAAGTTGAAATGAATTCAAATTTATATAATCATTTATATCAAATCTAAATCAGCTTAATTCTGGTTTGAGCAGCGGAGAGAGCAAGAGCTGCATAAATGCACAGTGGCACGATAACACAACCATTACCTGGTCTCCAGCAGCTCTACAAAGCTGTTTCAACAGCCGGTGTGAGCCACAGACACCATCGAGAGGAGCGTCTCGGCTAGGGGTGGAGCCAGCCAGTGTGAGCCAGGTCACAGACACTGGGGCTTTACTGGGGTGGGCGACTGCATGAAGGTCAAGTAACTGCTGCCTGACATGCCTCCCCAAGCAGACACAGGACCATGACTGTTTGTATTGCGTGTGTCGGTCTGGTTTCAGACTTGTTACGCTTCAATGTAGCCTCCAGTGAAATGTACTGAGAGCAGAACATCAAACATATTAAGGCTTTGTTAGTTGAATGCATTCCTACGTACGGAGTTAGATAAGACGTTTCTACAGTAGATACACAGACACACCTTCCTACCTTTAATGCGTGGAATCTGTAAGCATTCAAGTTCATATACAAGCTGTATATTGCATTATGAAAGGGTTAGATAAATAAATGTCTACAAGAGCCACTGTGCATTAGCCTATTCTATTGTAGATGTCTTGTTTCTGGAGCCGGTAGTGGACATCGTTCAAGATGATACACCTTACACATTACAGACGGCTGAAATAGCATCCCATTCCCACTAGCAACAGCACACCAGCCACGAACGCTGTCCAATGTGTCTAACCCTGACCAGATGTTACTGATAATCATGTCTAGATGCTCACTAGGTGACCAGATGTTACTGATAAGCAAGTCTAGATGCTCCCTAGGTGATCAGATGTTACTGATAATCATGTCTAGATGCTCCCTAGGTGATCAGATGTTACTGATAATCATGTCTAGATGCTCCCTAGGTGATCAGATGTTACTGATAATCATGTCTAGATGCTCACTAGGTGACCAGATGTTACTGATAAGCATGTCTAGATGCTCCCTATGGAGAACATGGAGCCCTACGGAGAACATCGAGGTCTATGGAGAACAATGGCCTATAGAACTAGAACTATAGGTCTTATGGAGAACATGGATAGCTAGAGGACCTACCTCCTTGCCCAAGTCTTCCCTGATGACCTGCTGGATCTCCTGCATGCTGCTCTGGGGGGCGTCGCTGTGCAGCACCTTCAGGGTGGAGGTGTACTCCTCGGGCAGCAGGTAGTCCAGGGCACCCAGGTGCTGGCCCACCTTGATGAAGGTGCCCCTGTTGGCACAGCACAGGTCTCTCAGACGCTCTGCTGACCGCTGGTGCACCTGGTAGAGAGGTACACACCTGTGATACACCTGTACACCTGGTGAACCAGTTATAGACATCTGATACACCTGGTGAACCAGTTAAAGGCCTCTATTACACCTGGTGAACCAGTAAAAGACATCTGAACCAGTTAAAGACATCTAACCTGGCGAACCAGTTACACACCATGTTAGCAGCCATGGACATTTTGTATGAAGATGTTCTGTAGAATATCTTCAAGGGAAATGCAGCCATCTAAATGCTGAACACAACTGAAATGTTTACATGTAGACACAGTATTTAAAGCAGTGATTCCCAACCTGGGTCCATGTCCCAGCCTCTGGGGGGCGCTAGAGTTCACAGGGAAGGCGTTTGATCTCATTTGCTTTGAGGTCAAACATGCATGAAAATGTTTGAACTATAATTTAATTATAAACTGTATACATTTTACAATGTTATTAAAAACGGTATGCCACGCCAAGGACAAAAGGTTGGGAACCACAGATTTAAAGGAAAGTCTACAGCAAAAACCCTGTGTGCGTGTGTGCGTGTGCGTGTGTGCGTGCATGTGTGCGTGTGTGTGCGTGCATGCATGTGTGCGTGCATGCGTGCGTGCGTGCATGCGTGCGTGTGTGCATGCGCGCATGTGTGTGTCATTAGAAGCAGCTGGAGGTGATAATGCTTACAGAGTGGCCCTCCCCTGAGACACATAAAGGCCGTGAAATGAGCTCCTTTAACCTCTGACCCCCCTCCTCCCCCATGGGAGAGAGAGAGTGTCTGTGTGTGGTGCAGACAGTGTGATGCTGTCCCCCGTTAACACGGTGCTAACACGGCACGTGCACGAGCGAGATACATTTTTTAAAACTTTGCTTAAAATATTACAGCTTAAACAAAAAATAAATGACTATGAATAAAACTAAAGTTAATTAATAGATTACTGTAGGCCACCCTCCCCTACTTCTTCAGTAGTCATTCATCTGTAATTCCCACGTCAGCAAACATAGTCAGTAAAATTAGAGACCACTTGGCCTACCTGGCAGTAGCCTACTGTGAGTTCCCAGCCTACCCAATAAAAGAGGACAGCCACTTCTCAAGGGGTGTGCAGGATTCGTGCTCATATCGTTGTGCAGATGAATGAACGTGTGAACATGGGGAACTGCCATCACGCGCCATAGCAACACAGCTAGCTAACAAGCTACTGTATCACGGTAGGTACAGTAGGCTACACTAAAGTGAGTGAGTGAGCACGACCAGTAAACTATTTAGCCGTTTGTGTAGCATTACGACAGCATAATACATTGATTGCCAGCGCAATGAGATGATGTACCGATGTAGATGATTATTGACAGCCAGGCACGAGTCTTGCATCGCCCAACACTGTATGCGACTAGAACAGAGTTCAGTACCCAATCCTATATGCATGGTTAAATTACCTACCGGAATATTGTTGTTGTTGTGTGTATTATGTATGTTATGGATGCTGTCTTGTTAACTGGGAACTGTAAACTGAATTGCCCATTGTTGGATAAATAAAGTTTTCATATTTCATATTCATGTTTGGGTTGGCGGTTCATACTGTCAGCATATAGCCTGTGTGAGTTCAGTGTTTTGGGAGGAAGGAAATTAATTATGGACGAGCACTTCACCTTTTTGTACGTGCATTTCAGTGAATCTCGTTTTCCAGTGGCAGTATTATCAGAAACATTAAATAGAGGAGACATGCCACTCAGATTATTTTGAATGGAGCTCTGTGGCAGAATTCTGCCAAATGTGACAGTTGGAAGAACATGACATTGAGGTTTAGCGACAGATCGTGGTGTACTGTCTTTGAACAAGGTGGATAATAGATTACACACACACACAGCAGCTGCCTACCTATATTGTTAAAAGTAGATTCTGTACAGATAATTAATGAAAGAATCCATGTGAAATGTGTATAAACATTACGTCCTTATTTCACTGAAATCTTACCAGCCTGCAAGGTGAAAAATGAACGCCCACACAACCCATAAAACTAAGGCACAAAATGTGGCTTGCATATCTACATATTATTGCAGTTGTTAATGTAGTATGTTAATTGAGGATAATTATTTCTTATGAATGAATAAGGTAAGGGGTTAGTTAGTTTACACCCCAATGATCAGATTATAAAATCGAGACGACCTGCAGCGAAATTTCCGATGTTTTGTAAGTAACATTGTCAGTCTCTATTTCTGTTTCATAAGCATACTACTAGTGTAATTTAAGATATCCGCTGAAAATAAATACTTTTTGTATGTTATTAATGCAAGAAAAGCAAATCTAGTGTGTTTAGCAAGGCTGTATACAGTAGCAAGATGGCTCTACACACCGCATTCTCACGATCCTGTTTTGTGTTTCTAAGCAGTTTGTTATTGTTTTAGCCGGCAATGGCCGTTAATGAAATCTTGCGCATGTGTAATGGAACTGGAGACAAACTTTTAAAGCCTCATTTTCAAGTTTTATCAGATTTGACACGCGGTCGTATACGTGCAATCCTTATGTCCCAATGATCACTGAAAGAGCGGTTATGGCTCTCTCCCTATTAATGCCATTGAGTACTTTCTAAATAAAAGTCTGGAAGTTAAAAGATGGCTGCTGAGTGGCGAAACTTGCCTATAAGGACTTTGGTATTATTTGTTATGGTTTGTTGTCTCAAAATTGACAAGCTGTGTGTGTGCTGAGAGGCGAGAGTAACCACGTCAACTGAATCCACCTGGGCGTGGCCCACAGTCATGTAGGAGAGAGAGAGTCGCTCCAATTGACCATTTTTTTCCACAGCAATGGCGTATTGTGGAACCTCAACAGTTCTCAGAAGTTAGCTGCAAATACTAGAAGCATACATATAAGTTAATGCCTTTATTGACTACTAATGACCAAATAATGCAGTTATGCATCTGTATTTATCGGGTAAAACTGCCCGCCAAGCACTTCCTGGAACCGTTTGCGTCTCCATGAACCATATAACCATGACTCTGGGCGTGGCTACGAAAAAGACCAATCAGCTCGCAGGGCTCTGCACCGTAGGCCTTATCAGACAGCTGTTGCCTAGCAGCGGAGTATCGGCACACAGTTCCTCTTCGCTCTCCGTCAGCTCTCCAGATAACTCTCTGACGTTTCGCTCCTTTAGCCCTCTGTCCTCTCCTCTGCCCAATCAGCCGGCTTTGTACACCTCACAGCTTGACAGCAGCCCCATCGCCATGGTGATGAGGACTGATCGGGGCAACAGTGGCGCAGTGGTAAAGCGGGGCAACAGCTGATCCAGAAGTCTCTGGTTCAATCCCGGCTAGTGTCGAGGTGTCCCTGAGCAAGACATCTAACCCTTAACTGCCCCTGGTTAGTCATGCCTTGGTGTGTGAATGGGTGAATGTGAGGCTATACCGTACAGACCTTTGAGTGGCCAGAAGGTTAGAGAAAGCGGGGTTCACGGGGTTCCACATACCTTCTGGAGCCACGTCTCAAAGTCGAAACTTGTGAAGGAATGAGGTTTTGTGTCGCTGGTTCTGGAATATGCTCGTAATCTGATAATGCATGCAATATTCCATATTGCCGGTGTCATGACAGAAAGTGATTGCCGGATATAAAGTGGCACCCTTCTTCGGTGTGGGAGATATTCCCACGAGTTGGCTTTGTTGTTTGCACGTCTGGCCGACCTTGGTGTGGAGGCTTTTTCTATGGGATCTGTGTTGGAGCGGGAACATGTTGTGCAGAAAATGCTGCTGGGGTTTCTTCGGTTTATCGGCTTGTTTGCCCGGTTGACTGTCTGTTCCTTTATACGGGCTGAGTCTGAGTTTTTACCTGCCGGTAGCCTACTGACTAAATGCCCAGTACCGGGGGCGGTCGCCAACTGAACTGAACTTGGAAATAAATGAACAGAAAAGGACAATTATTTGGCCTTTTCTGAGCTAAATCCAGGTAAATCCCTCTGGAAGTAATGTAGACCTTGTGTAGGAAGCTGCACAAAATACATATAACTTAAGCATGTTCACGTATCTCCTGCAAGCAGATATATTTTTAAAAGCCCAACAGTAGGCCTGCGTTCACATGTCAGGTTGTCATTCATTGGAACGGCTTCAATAACTCAAGATAAAAAAATGCAGAAAAACTATTAATCCTGAATTGTTTAAACATCAAGGGTCCACTGTGACCTGTTTTCTTTGGATGTGTATAGGCTCACATCCCTTACAGTCAGCTGTGTACACAGGGCATGTACATGTTTTTTGTCGCAGCCCTGCGACACGCTAAGCTTCATTCAATTAACTATGTCAGGTGCAGCAAATTAAGAACAAACAAAGAATATGCTGCTATGTACAATAACAGTGGACTACCGCCCATGGAAAACAAAGACAAGCAAATTGATGTATCACCTTTTCAACATAAAAACAACAATAAAGAAATAAATAGGAAGACAAGGTGCTGGTTTACTAAAAACAACCCTAAAATAAACCTAATGACAGCCATTGAAGTCATTAGCATTCTCCTCCACACACACACACACACACACACACACCTTGATTTCTGTCGTCTCCGTGTGTGTGTGTGTGTGTGTGTGTGTGTGTGTGTTTTCCTGGACCAGATGCAGTCAGTAATTACAGAGGATGAGAAGGTTAGAAATAGTCCATCTAAAATAACTTAAAACCACTAGGGAGGCTTAGATTGGCAGAATTAAACGTTTGGTAAAGCCCTGACTATCTAGATCTCTTCCCTCAATACTAAAACTGAACACTGCCTCCACTGGTAGTGTGTGTTCATTACATATTTTTGCACAATAAAATCATTGTGGTTTTAATTTACGACAGGTGGCTCTGAAAACACTAAGGCGAACAGCGTTTTCAGACTTTAATCTCAGAAGACGGTAAGTAAGTAAAACGTCAGATCCCGTAATGTGTATTGTAATTAGGGCTGGACATTTATATCATGATATATTTAATAATTTCGGTCCATACGGTATAATTCTGATATCGATATGAAAAATATAAGCCTCAGAAAAACTGCTAAAATCACCCACAAACTCCTGAAAAATGCATTTGCCAAATTTATGAAAACTCCTATTAAACTATAATATTTTAGAAATAAAAAAAAGTGCAAATAAATGTTCACCCTTCAGAGTCTTTATACAAACAAGAAATGACTTAACAAGTATAACTAAATAACTAAACTGTGTTACTATAATTTATGAAGGCTATGTTTATTTAATATAGTGTGTGTCTAAAATAGTTTTGAGGTGAAAACAGCCCATCCTGCTTAGCACTGGTCTGCAGTGCTAGTCATCACGCCCATCTACTTGAATACAGCTGGCAGGGCTCTACACTGACTACACAGGAGCACAACTTTATATGAACACTCTAACGTTGTTGTGCATGATCTGACAGACGTCTGACTTAGTGAGCATCTGCCACAAGAGGACGTAACTGAAAAGCGAGAGAAACAGAGAAAAAGTGCTGCGTCAATTGCGTTAAACATTTCAAATGAACACTTCCAGCCCTAGTATTTATTAAATATCACTAATATACACATCCTGGTATGAAGGGAAAGCAAACTATAAACTTGCCTGCTTCTCAAATCATTCCATTGGATACCTGGATTTATCTGGTTTTCCTGTTATAGCCGACTATGCTGTTTCGTCCAACCTAGTTACAGTGGGACAGGTGAAAGGGCGGGGCTACTGGCTAGTTACAGTGGGACAGGTGAAAGGGCGGGGCTACTGGCTAGTTACAGTGGGACAGGCGAAAGGGCGGGGCTACTGGCTAGTTACAGTGGGACAGGTGAAAGGGCGGGGCTACTGGCAGACAGCCTCGCGGATGGTGTCGGGTGCAGTGCCCTGAGACAACACCAGGGGACGCCATGGTGGTGGATGAACAAGAAACATAAGCTGTTTCTGTTATGTGTGTGTGTGTGTGTGTGTGTACACGTGTGTGTATGTGTGTGTACACGTGTGTGTGCGTGTGTGAGTGCGTGTGTGTGTGTGTATGCGTGCGTGTGTGAGTGTACACGTGTGCGTGTTTGTGCGTGTGTGTGTGTGCGTGTGCGTGTGCGTGTTTGTGCGTGTGCGTGTGCGTGCGTGTGCGCGTGTGTGTGTGTGTGCGTGTGCGCGTGTGTGTGTGAGTGTGCGTGTTTGTGCGTGTGCGTGTGTGCGTGTGTGCGTGTGTGTGTGTGAGCACACTTCCAGTAATATCACAACAGTCACTGAAGGTCCCCACATGGAGCTTACTGGCCCCAAGATGCTTCCCATCTCAGAAGCATTAGAATCCTGCACCATAATCACCATTACTACCATTACATTAGACTGTACATGTGATACTGTACATGTAATAGTGTACATGTGATAGTGTATATGTGATCGTCTATATGTGATACTGTACATGTGATACTGTACATGTGATAGTGTATATGTGATCGTCTATATGTGATACTGTACATGTGATACTGTACATGTGATAGTCTATATGTGATACTGTACATGTGATAGTGTATATGTGATAGTCTATAAGTGAAACTGTACATGTGATACTGTACATGTGATAGTCTATATGTGATAATGTATATGTGATACTGTACATGTGATAGTCTATATGTGATACTGTACATGTGATAGTGTACATGTGATACTGTACATGTGATAGTCTATATGTGATACTGTACATGTGATAGTGTATATGTGATAGTGTATATGTGATAGTGTACATGTGATAGTGTACATGTGATAGTGTATATGTGATAGTCTATAAGTGAAACTGTACATGTGATACTGTACATGTGATAGTCTATAAGTGAAACTGTACATGTGATACTGTACATGTGATAGTCTATATGTGATAATGTATATGTGATACTGTACATGTGATAGTCTATATGTGATACTGTACATGTGATAGTGTACATGTGATAGTGTATATGTGATAGTCTATATGTGATAGTGTATATGTGATAGTGTATATGTGATACTGTACATGTGATAGTGTACATGTGATACTGTACATGTGATAGTGTATATGTGATAGTCTATATGTGATACTGTACATGTGATAGTGTACATGTGATAGTCTATATGTGATAGTGTACATGTGATAGTCTATGGCGACAAGTCCCAAGTGGCATTGTGTTGCCATGTGAAAGATTCAAACATGGAAACAAGACAAGCAAATGGAAAAAGCAGATTGATGGGTTGTGAGGGCGGTGCCATGGCAACACAGGGTCGAGAGGCAGAGAGCAAGAGACGGGGGGAGGGGCAGCTAATTTCACGCTCTTCATTTTGACGCCATGCTTCAGCGGGCGTGGCTCTGAGCCTCCTCCTCCTCCGTGGTACAGATACCAATACCAGTGAAATTCCACGGTTCTCGATACTCATTTCGATACCACAAGGAAAAAAAAAAAGAAAATTAAAATATACTTAAATGAGGCTCTAACTGTTTATGTAGCCTAGCTAAGTACATGACCAGTTCAGTCAAAGCTCAGTATATCAAGCTCATAACGTTGTATGCTGAGACTGCCATCTCTTCTGAGACTGGGGGGTTATCTACAGTATGTGCCATGGGGTTGGCTACTGTAATATTGTGTATTGTATGTATAACATGGCATGAATGGTATAATGTCCGATGCTAATTGACATCTGAAGTCTGTGGCTTTGTGTGGCCTCCGCGGATCTCCGCGGAAGTACCACCGGGACCTCCGTGACTCGGTGCCCACACGAGAGTGCTTCTAGGGCGGGTAAACATTCACCGAGATGCTGGTTGGCGCTCCGAAGGTATCGAAAGCGCAATGCGAAAAAGCGTCGGTTAAAATGCATTGTAGTAAATTACAGCATACACACGTGGACAGAGTACCATCATCATCACCTCCTCCTCCATGGTACAGAGTATCATCATCATCATCATCATCATCATCATCATACAGACCTTGTTAGTAGTGCAGCAGCAGCTGTCACAGCAGATTTTAGGCACGATTTATTTTCATGCAGAAGTCAGAATGACGCCAGGGCAGATTCACTAGGCCTATTATGCAAATGGCCTCGAGAGTGATTACTTGTTTTCTAGCCGTGTTTTTGTACTGCGTGATCAGCTTGCTTGAATAGCCTACTTGATTTACTAGAGCGATAAAAGTCCTAAAAGGGGCTAGGTTTAAATAAATACAATGTTTTAATAACATATTTAATCACAATATAATCCTTAGCATTTATTAATTTTATTAAATATTCAGTTGTCCCCACCTTGAGTAGACTAGTGCTTGTTTGATGGCAGAAAGGTGGCTTGTTTTTTATTTAGCATAAAGGTACTGTCGCTTTATCATGTTATGTCATTTCATTGCTTAATAGTCTACATATTTCTAAATACAAGTAGGCTTTTATGCTTTTTTTTCCTTTGCTCATTTAAAAGCAAAGGAAGAACACATGTTTCAAGACCTGCATATTCACCCAAATATTTTGCTTTAGGGTCAATCTGACTGGTTAGAGCCAGGGCGGGCAATCCTTTTCCTGGAGGGCTGGTGCCCTGCATGTTTTAGGATGAATGGGTCGTTGGAAGCCTGCTAACGGACCCATTCATTTGGATCAGGTGTGTTGGAGCAGGGAGACATCTAAAACCTGCAGGGCACCGGCCCTCCAGGACCAGGATTGCCCGCCCCTGGGTTACAGGATGAGATGAAACCAACCACGTACAGTGCCTCTGCTAATGGTGCTAATAGTGCTAGGGGTGCTAGCTGTGCTAATGGTGCTAGGGAAAAAGCAGTCATTATCATTGGTGCCCATCATTATCACATGGCCGTCTACGCACACGCACGCACGCAAAAACACAGGAACGCACTACACACACACACACACACACACAATCTCAGCCAAGGCAGAATGCGACATGCAGCCCCCTTAAGGAGATGCTCTCTGCCTTCTCTAAGTGGCAGCTGTCTGAACTGAAGCCCGTCTGATGCCCACTAAATTGGTGCGTTTTAAAGGCTCGCTTCTATTCTTGCTTTGCATTGATATTCAATGGTTTATTTTTGATTTGACTGGGGGGGGGGAAGCTTTTAACCAATGCAAGTCTGGTGATTCCACCACCGCTAGTTTTACTATTTATACATTTTTACTTATTTGTATGCATGTATGTATATTTTTACATTAACAGTATATTTATATAAATTATACTTTTTTTTTTTTTTGGGCATTTGCAGTGGTCTTTAAGTCTTTCCGAGAGCTGTAGGCCTTAGTGTGCATTGTTAAGTGTCTCTATGTGCTGTGTGTAGTGTGTATTGTGTAGTGTCAATGTGTGTGTGTGTGCATTGTGTAGTGTCAATGTGTGTGTGTGTGCATTGTGTAGTATCAATGTGTGTGTGTCTATGTTTTGTGTGTATTGTGTAGTGTCTATGTGCTGGTGTGTATTGTGTAGTGTGTCTATGTGTTGTGTGTGTGTGTGTGTGTGTAGTGTGTATTGTGTATTGTGTAGTGTGTCTATGTGTTGTGTGTGTGTGTGTGTGTGTAGTGTGTATTGTGTATTGTGTAGTGTGTCTATGTGTTGTGTGTGTGTGTGTGTGTGTAGTGTGTATTGTGTATTGTGTAGTGTGTC
>JAODLL010003667.1:0-11598 GCA_026546735.1 Forbesichthys agassizii
ACACACACACACACACACACACACACACACACACACACACACACACACACACACACACACACACACACACACCAACAACACCCCGTGTCCCCCACTATACTCACGTCAAAGGGTTGGGCGGTTGCCTTGGCGACAGCTCGGTGGAGGGGGCTGGTGGTGTTGGAGCCCCTCTTGACTCTGGCCCCGCCCCCGAGCAGCTGCTGCAGCACGCTGAAGGCCAGCGGCCCCCCCGGCCCCGGGCTCACCACCGCCGCATGCACCAGGTTGCCGCTGCCATGGTGACGCAACTCTCCTGCAGGGGGCAGCAGTTGCAGCGCGCCAATGTTAATTTTGATAACATAAACTACGATGAAATTTGGGCTAAAATCAACGTTCAATTTCTACTTATAACTGCACACGGCTGGCTTCAACTTTATGAATGTCGGCCCACACATTTAGATCATGACTTGCTAGTTGCTACCATACCAGTCGGAAGCAGGCTGCCATGTTAGCCTTATCCCATTAGCTTAAAGACAGAATACACTTTGACTAAAAGTTAAATCAAATGTTTTCCATTTTCGTCGACTAAACTAGACTACAATTTATTAGGATTAAAATGATACTGCAGCACACACATTTTATATACAGCTGCAGATAATAATGAAAAGACCACTGCACATTCTTTAAAATGTCATAGTATAAATATACTGTAAATGTACACAATATAGCGAATAGACCAACTATGCACGCACAGGGCGGAGCCTTACCCCCACGGTAGTGGGCTTGGGCCCCGGAGGCCCCCGGGCCACTGCGGACGTTGAGGAAGTGCTCCCCCAGCCGCGTGAGCACCGAGTGGTCCACACCTGTGGGACGACATCAGCCTGTCAGCAGCATCCTGTGTTGCCATGGCGCCATGCTCGCCTGCTTGGAGACTGCAGGTACAGCCAGGTGCTCTAGGGGGCGCTGTCTAGTGGCTCAGTGAGCAGTCGCTTAGGCGTCTTGCTCAAGGATCTTACAGAATGGTGATGACCCCACGACCCTTGGCCTGGAAGTGGGACCTCCAGACCTCTCCACTATGCTGCCCCCTAAAGGCCACCATCACACACTAGTGATAGATAGATGGATAGATAGATATCTCTCTCTCTCTCAATCATAACAGCTATAGAGGCATTTAGTGTTGTCAGACCGTAGCAAGTAGACTGCTGTATTCCTCATTCACGACAGACACCCAGAGACAACAGACAGACAAGTAGAGAACACTTGGAGTGCACGATATTGATAAAATGTGATATTGGGTTATTGATTGTGAAAATTTCAATATTATTTTTTATATTTTTTAAACCTAAGTTAAAACACTAAGGTTATGGGAAAATGCATCAAAATGTATAACTTAACAAAACAACACATTTTTAGCTGATAGTCATATTGGACTGGTACAACAAGTAGTAATTCCAAGCTACCGAGGAGGCTACTGAGATTACTGTATGGCATTAGCTACATTGGATGCATCTCAATATTGCATACTTCCTGCAACGTTTTCTATGTGATAACATTATTACGATACTGAGTTGATGTGTTGTGCACCCCCAAGACACCCAGAGACAGCAGGCGGCCTTGAAGCGTCTCAGGGTGTGGCGTGTGCAGGAGGAGCCCTCACCGAGCCCGACGAGAGCCATCCTGGCACTGGTGAAGTTGTTCTGGACAAAGTGGTGCAGCTGTGGAGTCAGACATGACACAGGGAGTCATGAGGAGTCATGAAGAGCACGTTACACACTAGTACTGAGGTCACACCTCCACGTGGCACGGCTCGACATGCCCTAGTGGCTCAAGGCAGCATTACAACACTGATGCAGTATGTAGATTGACTAAACCACTGAACATTGTGGTTGTCGTGGTACTCAGTTGAGTGACAGGCACCCCTCTCTATCTCTCCCCTTCAGCGCCAAGCGTACGCCAGCCTCAACATAACAACATAAACAGCGAGCGTGGACTCACGTGCTCCGAGCTTATGCGGCCCACCATGTGGTCTGGGCAGTACAGGGAGTTGCTCAGGGCGTTCTTGTAGGCGGCCTCGTGCAGAGCCTCCATGACACCTGGAGACAGGAAGCACGAGCGTCACGTTCCCACGGCAACACAGGACCCGCCCCCACAGCCCAGGCACCTCTGGAGCTCTCCAGCCTGAAGCAACAGCTGGCCGGCCAGAGAGCCCTAACCAGCTCCACGTTTACATCTGAGCCTTTATCTGAGCTGGCTGTGTAGCGTTCAGTAACACAACGGACCGTGTTTATCTGAGCTAACTGTGTAGCGTTCAGTAACACAACGGACCGTGTTTATCTGAGCTAACTGTGTAGCGTTCAGTAACACAACGGACCGTGTTTATTTGAGCTAACTGTGTAGCGTTCAGTAACACAACGGACCATGTTTATCTGAGATAACTGTGTAGCGCAAGTAAGGTCCCGTGTCCACATATCGCTTTTTTCTGGCAGTATAGCGCTGGCAGGGAGCTGAGGAGCGTTTCATTAACAAGCGGCGCACAGGTTTTGTTTCTATGACGATTTATTAAATGACAACAGCTAAAATACAGCTCATTCAAAACTCTGCAGCTAGGCTTATAACAAGAACTAAGAGGAGAGAACATATTACTCCAGTATTGGCCGACCTGCACTGGCTACCAGTAGGAATTGATTTTAAGCTCCTTCTCCTTACATATAAGGCGCTACATGGGCTAGGACCAAACTATAGCTCAAGCAATGGTCTGTTGTGATATTAATTGTGGAATGTCACATGCAGTTCACAGCAGACAGATATGCTACGGGCAAAGCTAGCTCTGCTCCTGCACCCTGGCGGACAGGCAGTGTAACACCAGGAGAGGTCACTGACCGATCTGAGCTTCCTGCGCGGCCAAGGCCTTGTCCCGCCTCACACAGGGCGTCAGGTCGGATACCTCCCACGGCCGGAACTCTGGAGCTGTGGTCACGTTGATCAGATACTCCATGACGGTGTCTCTGCAGGGAGGGGAACAGAACGCCCTCAGCCCAGAGCATGTTGCAGCTGTGCCACAAGTGTACCCCCGCCCCAGGTCTACGTGAGCACCATGACTGCACAACATGGTGCTCCAGCTCCAATAGAGCAGGAGCTGCTCACACAACCAGCAGCAGATTGTAAACTTACATGTCGTCTCTGAGGCAGTCGACCGAGTAGACCATGTTCTCCCTGGATGAGGTCACACTACGGAGCACACACACACACACGTTATTATGTATACATTGTTATGCTAATATACAGCACACACACACACCAGATATGACTAATACACACATTGTTACAATGCACACACATAAACATGTTACACACTAATGCACACAAGCACATTATTACTAACAAAACACACACCCCCTTCCCCACACACACACACACACACACCAGCTGGACCACTGACCTCAGGGTTGCCCCCACCGCCTCAACACCGTGACAGATCTTGAAGGCTGAAGCCCCTTTGGTTGTCTGGAGGAGCACAAGGTGAGTCAGACCAAACCGCTGTTGCACACCTACTAAATACTACTATGTGCATTATTCAGTAGCATGTATACTATGCTAATTGGAAGCTAATTCACCAAATATCTCCTCGCATTCTGCTAGCTTACTGCTCTCTGTGCGTGCTGAAAACATAACACCGTACGACTGCACAGCCCTGGCTCCGTGAACAGGAACACAAAGTGGTGCACACGGAGCTTCTGAGGGAGCTTGTTGTGATTGGAGCTCATGGTTTCAGGTGTGGTGTTGTGTGTGCATGAGGGCCGTGCACACTATGAACCCAAGTTAAAGCAAGACACATGCAGGTACAGAGCCCATACGAAGTAGACACACCTGCACAACGTCCCTCCCTGCTACACGTCAACATAAAGCCCCCCAGACAAGCATGAGGTGGGGGGGGGGGGGGGGGGGGGGGGGGGGTGTTACCAGGCTGGAGGCCAGGCGAAGCACATGGGTCACACCCTGGTTGTCGGCGGTCTCGTAGCGACAGCCTGCCTTGACGAACACCCCGATCTTGGAGGCCGGGGAGTAGTTCTCCAGGGAGGCGATCACGAGGCCACTGGGCAGCTTGGTCACCTGGAGGGAGGGGGATTCAAACTCTCACCGTGTGGGCACGTGACTAGTGTTTACGCAGAGGTGACGCTTCCAGCTGCACTGACCTGCACCTCCTGCGGCTGCAGCTTGACGCGTTCAGCAGCCGCAGCACACTCCGGCTGGCGAGCTGCCTGCGCGGCGTAGAGCCTTGCCTGGAACACAACACACGTCACTGTACCGACACACGTCACTGCACCGACACACGTCACTGTACCAACACGTCACTGACAGACCTGCCGACGCGTTTCACACGTTTTTAACAGTCTGCTGTCCCGCAGACTGAACAGCATCACCTACATACATCTCGATAGGCTATTATTATTATATGGCAACAATAGAAACCAATATAGACTTTATACACCATGCTGCCTGCCTGGGACCAAATATAAGATGATCCCCAATATTTAAATGAATGACGTCAAAACATGATCACATTAAACTAGTGTACTGTAACACTATCAATGGTAAAGGACTATGTTAGCGCTTACTAGCTGGATAGCAATGTGCCGTAAGAAACGCCCCCTGGCTGTGGGCATACATGTTAACAACATAGCACCAAATATTAATAACGTTACAGTATCCAGACACAAGGTTTTAATGAAGATCATACCGATAACTTGTTTATTCCACGTATCGCCTTCATATTGCCTCTCTCTCCTTCAGCAAATGTCCTACCCACAATCCCTAGCAGGGAATTCTTCTTCTCTGTATTATTTTAGGACTTACATTGCAGAATACATTTAACTTACTACAACAACCACATGCAAACAGACATCATACAATAACAAACCAATCCCACCATGTATACAAAGCACTCTTACAAATCAAATAGACTACTACTAAATAAAAATATGAACATCTGATCGGCGGTGCACCCGTTCGCCCCCTGCTGCTCCGGAGAATAATGGAAGTTTGCCACAGTGTCTTGATGTAATCCTGGACTTGAATCCTGGACTATCTTCGACCGTCATATAGCCGATTGATTGATTGATTGATTGATTGATTGATTGATTGATGTATTGTTTCATCCATTCATTGATTGTGTCCCACAACAATAACCCTAAAGTGTCCTACAGTATAAAACAAATCTGTTATTTCAGTTGAAAGACTTGCAGCGCACATAAACATGATAGCGAGTTACTTAAGCAACACATTAGTCATAACATTTGTATTATGGTTTACCCTTAAGCAAATGGAAATGTAGTAGCTGTCTGAAATGTACCCGAAACAATATTTTATCAGAATATTTGTATTAGGATATCGTGTAGACCTACCATACGTTTTATTTATTTAGCCTGACATTGAATACAAAATATGTGTTGTACGGTTATCATCGGTCCAAAACCTACTTAAATATGCGAATTGTCTTTAGTTGTGCAAGAACTGGGGTTTGGCTTGAGAGCCGATCTGCACAACTTCCCTAAAGCATGCCGCACGCCGTATTTCATAAACGCAGAACTATGCAGTTTTTATCTAATTTTAACAGATTATTCCATTTGCAAAATATCCCGAAGTACCAATATCCTAGCTATGCTACTACAGAGACTTGTGTTCTATGTGAGTAACTTTCTAATGCCATGTCATTTTTAATAAGGCAATATATTTAAGGCAATATATTTACAAAAAGTGTCTGTACATTTATAATATATATTATATTGCCTACATTAATGAAATGTACAATTACATATATTTTTTAAGTGAATTGCTTCTTGCATTCAAGAAACATAAAGCAATATCATGAAATCTTTGTTTTTGTTATTTTTTTAATATATTGACATTGGCTATTTTATTTTGAAGGCTCACTCATTACGTGACGATAATGACGTCATCGATAGTTTTGCTGAAAGAACACAATGTCCGGGCCACCTGCTATCATCTGGAAAGACCAGGTCGAGAAGCTCCTGCGTTATGAAGACCTGATTCCACGCGTGGAATCAGCGCTGAGCCTCTACTCCCGGCGAGACGGCGGCGTGATCCAGCCGGTTCGCACAACGGTGGCGTTGCGCAAACACCACGGGTAAGCATTGGTATTTATGAACCGGAGGTATTGCTTAAACTATTCCGCAATATCATATCGAAAATGTTGCAGGATGTGCAACATTGAGTTTATTTGGTGGAGAGATGTGTCCATTGGCTGTTTGAGTTAGACAGAACAGCAAGATGTGTGGATTAGTTACGCTAATGACATAATAGAGATCGAAGAGGAAACATTAGTGGCCCAAAAGAATGCCTGGAAGAATATTGGACTGTGGTACCAGTCCAATATGATAAAAAACTTGTTGTTTTGATATGTCAAGATATTTTGATACACTTCCCCATAACCTTTGTGTTTTTACTTATGTCTAAAAATATTAATATTTATTATTAATAATAATAATAATAATAATAATAATAATAATAATAATAATAATACTTATTATTATTATATTGATATTGCAATTTTCATGATCAATATCACATTTGATCAATATGGTGCAACCCTAGTGTGGAGAGTTGTGTAACTTTTATCTCAGTCCTTGCATAATCTAAACCCATACTGAGACACACAAGAATCTGTAAATGTGTATTCAGAACCTGTGCTTGCATCAGAGTTCTAAAAGTGCACATTGCATTGAGATGTGTGTAGACATGCCAAGACAAGACATGACATCACTTACACTGAGAAATATGGTGCATGCCCAACAACTGTTCATGTGACACAATAATGCATCATTTGCACCAGGGGGGTGCAGCTTGGAGAGGTCAGAGGTCAGGCTGGCCAAAGAGCTTTGTTTTCTGGTCTGACAAATAGATGCAGCTAATTGCCCCGGTTGATTCTGTGGGACATGTGGGTGTTGCCACTGGAGGCACGGACACCCAGACGGGACGGATGGTGTTGTGTTGACGCGTTTGATCGTTAACGCCCAACATACGCGTGTGCCCGTTTGATCGTTAACGACCAGCGTGTGCCCGCAGGTTCCTGGGGCTGATGCCCGCCTATATGGAGCAGGAGGGTGTGCTGAGCACCAAGGCAGTGTGTTTCTACCAGAGGGAGCAGGGAAGCACCCTGCCAGCGACGCAAGCTACCCTGCTGCTGTTTGACCCTGAGCAAGGCAGCGTCACCGCTGTAAGCTGCACTCACACACACACACTCACCCATCCTGTAATGCCGAGTTCAGACTACATCACTGTCACAGTGGTGAGGTCAATGTGCAGCACACAATGTGAGTCACACTACATGACCCACTAAACAGATCTGAATGAGCTACGACTCAAGTTGCAAATATGCTCCTTAACACCCGGCAAATTACTGGCCTGGGAACGCCTCAGGATCCCCCAGTCAGAGCTTGCTAATGTGGCTCGGGAAAGGGAGGTTTGGGGTCCCCAGCTGGAGCTGCTGCTCCCACGACCCGACTCCAGATAAGTGGGAGAAGATGGATGGATGGATGGACCTGTCGGGTCGGATAGAGATCTCAAGCTCTGGTGTGAACCTGGCTGTGCACACACACACACCATATTAACAAACACATCTCTCTGATTGCTAGTCGCTGCACCACGTCACTGAACATTGGAATACAGTTCCATGTCGGTCAACTTTCCCATAGTCGCCCGGCGCTCATTGAAATGAACGAAGGTCTGTCGCTTCGTAGCTGGCAGTGTGAGTGAAGGGTCACTGCCTGTCTGCCTGCATCTAGCTCTAGCATGTCTATCAGCAGTAGCTTGATGTTTAGCATCCTGCAGTAACCTCCTTTGGCCTGCAGGTGATGGATGGAGAGGTGATCACAGCCATGAGAACAGCAGCTGCTTCTGTCATCTCTGCCAAGGTGAAGCCTCCAGTGTGTCCCTGTCCTGCCTGGCATCAGAGGCAACAACACCGGACACACAGACGTGTCATGGTGCTGCAGTGATGCTAATGCTAATGCTAACGTTACATGTCAGTATGGATGAAGTAAATGAAGGGCTTCAGCACCAAAACACACACTAGCTCCATGAGGGGGTCATGGGGGTACTAACGACCAGGCAGTGGTCAGGGGCAAGATGTCTGCCGCTGCCTTGGTTTAACGCTGATGTTGTTCCCACGGCCTGGCAGCTGCTGATGCCCGCTAACGCCAAGGTGCTGGCCATCTTGGGCACGGGGGCCCAGGCCCTCAGCCACTACCACGCCTTTATGGAGACCTTCAGCTTCAGTGAGGTGCACACACACTCACACACACACACACACACACACACACACTGTGTTATGTGTGTGTTTATATGTGTGTCTTTGTGTGTGTGCAGGTGCGTGTATGGAGCACCAGCACACAGAGCACAGAGAGGTTCAGCTGCTCAGTAGGGGGCGCTGTGACGACATTCTCCTCCGTGGAGGAGGCTGTAGCAGGAGCTGACGTCATAGTAACCGTTACCCGGGAGACTGAGCCTGTTCTGTTCGGCCGCTGGGTCAAACCAGGGGCTCATGTGGCAGGTGAGACACATCTCTAGGGGTGAGACACCACAGACTGAGACACATCTCTAGGGGTGAGACACATCTCTAGAGGTGAGACACATCTCTAGGGGTGAGACACCACAGACTGAGACACATCTCTATGGGTGAGACACATCTCTATGGGTGAGACACATCTCTAGGGGTGTAGCAGTTCTGAAACCCAGACCAAAGAAGCGCACACACACACACACACACGCACACACACACACACACACCCTGCTTGCTGCAGGTGTGCCTGTTGAGCTCTCACATACGTTGCTACTGTAATTAAACTACTAAACACGAAGCCTACATAGTCTCTGAGGTGTGTCGATACAACATCCATGATGTCCGCCAAGGTGTGAAAACTCTCCAAAACTGCCAGGTTCTTTTTAATTCAGTCTCTGACTGCTGATTGATTTGGCCATCACAGTAAATGTGGTTGCAAACTGTTAGTTCGTCTGCTTGCATTGTGTAACTCTTGTAGCCATTTGAAGCTACAGTTAAGACCCATTTATGCTTCTGCATCAAGCTATCATCACTAACTGACGTGCTCTTCTTCAAGGGCAGATATCAAATAAAACCTTAATATGAACCGAACCGTTGCTCAAAAACTGCGATATGAACCGAACCCTGGATTTGGTGAAACGTTACACCCGTGTGACATGCACGCACACACACACACCCGCAGCTCCCTGATTGGCTCTTCCCCTGCAGCTGTGGGGGCGTGTCGGCCCACCTGGCGAGAGCTGGATGACCAGCTGATGGGCGTGGCCCTGCTCTACGTGGACAGCAGAGAGGGGGTTCTCACTGAGGCCGGGGACGTCATCCTGTCTGGGGTCTGTAGGGGACGCCACACCCTGATTATTTCTAACTGTGTTCCTTCTGTGTACTCCATGTATAGATGGTTAACACGTGCACATCCCCTCCCTAGCTCACAGTTTATGTTGAAACACAAACATATGAAGGGGGAGGGGTAGCGAGAGGTGCAGTCAGATTACCACACCTGAAACAACACTGATTTCAGCTACTAGGGGCATTACACACACACACACACACACAAGAGGGTCTCTAATAACATCTTAGCAACACCTGGTTCAGGCACATTAACCTGTTGAACATCTGCTTCAGGCGGAGGTGTTTGCTGAGATCGGGGAGGTTCTGAACGGCTCGAGGCCGGCGCATAGAGAGAGGACTACGGTGTTCAAATCCCTGGGTGAGACCCCCTTCCCGCCTCCAAATAACTAAGCTTCAGTGAAGCCTGTCTCAGTATGAACCAGGCCCTCTGCTGTTCTGGCATGGTACTGCAGGGCTGGGAGTGGAAGATGCGGTAGCGGCCAAGCTTGTGTTGGACCAGTGGAAAGCCAAAGGTGGTGTGGCGTAAAGGAGTCAGACAACAACCCCCCCCACACACACACACACACACATTATTCCATCGTTCAGATAAACTGGACAGCACTGTAATCATTATTCATGTTTTCAGTGTCCATTGTGTTTACCCTTGTGAATGACTTAACACTGTAATATGATCTGTCATAATGCAACACTCATCAGTAACCCTAAGGTACTATAAAGGTACCTGTTCATACCTGTGGCTCAGTGTGTTGTGTACATATTAACACACATACGACACGCACACGTGAACCCAGTGACCGTTCACGCCACCAGTGCATGTAGGTTGGAAAAGCACTGCAGAAATGCAGTCCATTTACCACCCTGGTGGTCCCGGGTGCAAAACCACAGCATGCTGGCTTGAAGTCCTGTTTCAGTCAGTTACATGTATGTGTTAAAGGTATAATCAGTCATTCTGGAGAAAGAATGGGTGTTTCTCAATGTCAAGGATGCTTCCTTGGGACCGATTCATCCAAGTGCCTTCCTAGTCGGGTCCTTCCGAGGCTAGGAAAGACATTTGAAGAACACGTAATGGAACGGCCTAGCTAGTGTGCAAGATGACATCATTTAAAAAAGGTCCCACCTTCAAAATCATTATGCTTAATTAAACTGTGTTTTGTTTTGCCCCGCCCCATTTAATGCCATGGGGTGCTCCCTCATAAGCCCCGCCCCATTTAATGCCATGGGGTGCTCCCTCATAAGCCCCGCCCCCTCACATTGGTCACTCATTGCCATGGCATCATGAAGCCAACGGGCAGCTAGCGAGAGATATTTCAGCATACTGTACCTTTAAAGACCATGTTAAACATTTAAATATGAATTAAATTAGTTCAAGACAAAATATTTTAAAAACAAATTTATTTGCTTTTTAAAAAGTACAAAGAGTACAACTATATTATGTCAAAAATAAACATTTAGCAAAAGTACATTTGCTGTGGAAACACTGCTATAATGAGTTACAATGATTCTATTTAACACCTGTCTTGATCATCGCTTATTTATAAAGAAACATCTGTAGTTGGAAATACTCGCTGCTGAATTTGAGTGAACAGCAGTGCACCGAACAGTCTGTAGCTAAAATCCTCAGTGAAATACAGTAATACACCTGCAGATACACAACAGCATGATAGGGGGCAGCATAGAGTACAATGTGGCGTGTCAGCACAGCGCTAGAGGTTAGGAGACTACATGGGGCATTGGGTATTAAAGTGTTAGTTACAGACATCATGGGGGGGGGGGGGGCCCTGGGCAGACAGCACAGGACATGGCAACTGCTGCATTCAGAGCTGTTTTTAGAGTTTGTTAGATGTTACACACTGTTACAGGTGTTCCTTCAAGAGCCAGACTACATGTTAGTGTACTACTGAGCCATACATGTTAGTGTGTACTTAGTTTAGTGGTGAGGGGGACATTTTGGCCACTCGTCGACCCTGCACAGCTTCAGCATGTAAACACAATATGTGGCCTGCAGGGGGGGCTGCAGGGAGCTCCCTGAACAACCCAGACAAAGGGGGTGGAGGGGCGGCATTTACGAAGGCACCAGGAATGACTTGGAGGCGGGGCTTAACAGAAGTAGCAAGGAGCTCTGGGGGGCGACAGACGTTATCTCCGGGGGGGTGCTACCGGCGCTCCCTGCAACATGGGGGGGGGGGGGGGGG
>JAODLL010003668.1:0-11598 GCA_026546735.1 Forbesichthys agassizii
CCATTTTTATGTGAAGCACTTTGTGATTTTATCTGTGAAAGGCGCTATATAAATAAATGTTACTTACTTACTTACTTTACAAATGTGGATGACCGCTAGTCATCCTAGATAACCACAATATTACCGTGTAATAAATAGGGGTGCTACGGTACACTAAAGTCACGGATCGGTTCACACCGCGGTTTTGGACATCACAGTTTGGAAAAATGTTCGCTATAATTGTGGTTTTACTCACATACCCTGAGCTTATAGCCTAGATAAGCTTCACGCTTTTGGGGAAAACATATTCCAGCAAATGCCATGGAAATATAGGCCTAGGCATATTGTAGAAACAGAAATATACTACAAATAATGATTACATTAAATGATTTAGTTATTAATTATTCAAATAAAACATTTAGTAGCTCATCCAAATGCTCCCTTTCCCAATCATGTCATCGATCCAACTGTTACAATGTTGTATTCGTAACTTTGTTGCTCACATGACTTCTTCATATCTAGTAACTTAATACATCCATGATTCTACTTAACTGGCTAAAACATGCCTAATATTATGCTTACGCTGCACAATGCAGTTGTAACATGGCATTGGGGAGGCGGCACGCCCACTCCCCTTCATTCTCATTGGTGTGTTACGCAGCAGGCCCGAATACACGCACACGCACGCACACACACACACGCACACGCTGCATCTGTTCCGTGTTTGTTTGAGTTTAGTCGACTTGTGTAAAGCCCAATCATTGACCAACTCCCTCTGGAACATTGTCTCTCACCTCCTCAACATGTTGCAGCAATGCAAAGTTTATTCATTCAGTTAATAAATTAATTACATAGCCTCACAAGTGCCGGTGCTGCGATGCAGGTAGAATAACTTGGCAATCCGCACAAATTTTGAGTGTATGGCGGTGTGCAACAGCAGAGAAAAAACCTCTGAAAACGATTCCCCTTTACTTTCGTGTGCATTGTGCAGCGGGCTTGTTTACTTGATAACGCCAGCACAGCGCTTTTCCGATCCAACACTAGCCGAACAGCTGTTTCAAAAATAGCAGGTCGGCGTCCGTGTGGAACGTGCGCTTGTAATTTTTGGTTCTGCATTGTCCATCTTCGCACCACACTGTACAAACTACACGCACCGAACTATAACGTCTGTACCGAACGGTTCGATACAAATACACGTACCCTTACACCCCTAGTATTAACATATCGATGCTGATATTGGCCTGTCCCCAGGGAGGACACAGGTCCTGGTTATTGCCTTCTGTGTATAACCCACAGGGTGTGTATGTGCGTGTATGTGCGTGTGTGTGCATCTGGTTGGTTTTAGTGCTTTTTGTTTATCATTTGAATTGCTAGAGAAACATGCCACTCTGCCACTGTGAGTGTGTGTGTGTGTGTGTGTGTATGGAGCTTAAAAAAGGTAAAAAAAATTAAAAAATTATTTTGGGTCAGTGATGTCACTGGTTTGCCATTCATGTTTAGATTATTTGTTAGATTATAAGAGTCTGAATGAGTTTAAATGAATTTAAAAGTGTATGATATTTTAAACACGTATATAGCAGCTATTGTCTATGTAAAGATACTGTATAGTGTTATAATGGCACACTCACTGTGTGTGTGTGTTGTAGCCTATGCTCCTCTGTTCTTTATTAGTGCATGTTCGTGTGTGTGGGTGTGTGTGTGTGTGTGTGCGTGCGTGCGTGCGTGTGTGCACCTGCCTGCCTGCCTGTAAAGCATTTGATGTTGTTTAAGATGCTGGTGCACATAATGTCACATCTAGTGGCAAAAAAAGTAATATAGAAGATCCAAAACAGATTGTTTATAAATGTTGGTTTTCGTGCAATGCGGTGTCCGTCGCTCTCATCTATAGGGTTCTGACCTGTCCAGGAGATTTGAAAGGTGAAATAAATAAATAATAAACAAAGCGCCTTCAAACAGCGATACCAATGAGAACACATCATTTAGAAGCCAAGTGTGCTGTCATAACCAAAATGAAATATTTTGATCTGACAATCCCTGGCATTTTTATGTGGGTCTGTGTATGTTGCACTGCAAGAACACTGTGTTCCTGTGTGTGTGTGTGTGTGTGTGTACTCCTCGGGTAGTCAGTGTTCCTGGCTGGCGTCAGTGCAGAGAATAGTCTGGCAGGGAGGTGTAAATTATGGATTAGGCCGCTGAGCATTGTGCTTGTAAAGGCAATCAATCTGTGTGCGTGTGAGCGTGCATGTGAGAACTCATTGACTGCATGTGACTGAATGTTTTATGTTATGTAATATACTATAAGTGTGCATGAGCGTCTGTGTGGCAGTTTGTATGGCGAGTCTGTGTTGAACATTAAGGTCTAGCTTTCTGGCAAGCGTCACTACTGTACTGTATACTGTACTGTACGCTTGGCCCTATGCAGGGACAATGTTAAAGACCTAGTCGCCTTGGTTTTATTTAGCTCTTCTCTCTGACTAATAACGATAGAAAACCGTTGAGGAAAACGGCATTAGCTGCCCACCTGTGTGTGGGTGGGTGTTTGCGCGTGTGTATATGTGTGTGTGTGTGTGTGTGTGTGTGTGTGTGTGTGGGTGGGTGGGTGTTTGCGTGTGTGTGTGTGTGTGTCCTTGTTGAAGTCTGTGTGCACATTGCGGGGGTGTCTGTTGGCACTTGTAACAATCCACAGAAAACAATTGCGTGCGCAAAAAAGGAATGTGGCTGAAAACCTGCCGCCAGCTGTCAAGATCCTGCCTAAATCCTTTAATCTCGGTGTGCGACGCTGAAACCCTACCACGAGAGACTTTGTGCCCTTTAGCAGCTCTCCAGACCCCAGGGAGGAAAGAGAGAGAGGCAGGGGGGGTTGAGTTTTTACACACCTTCATTTTCTACATCAACCAGTTACAAGGACGTTTTATAACGTTACATGAGTTTACCAATGGTAGAGAAACATAATCCTAAACATGTAGGCTACAGTCAAAACACATGAGATACCACACAGTGGTTCTATTCTAAACAAACTGGTTTCTAAAGACCATGTCCCCCATGGAGAGAGAGAGAGAGAGGGAGAGAGAGAGAGAGAAGGGGGCATAGAGGAGAGAGAGAGAGAGAGGTAGAGAGAGAGAAGGGGGCATAGAGGAGAGAGAGAGAGAGAGCACTCACTGCAAAGTGGTACAACCTCGTGACCAATCACAGACACATCTGTCCACCTTCTCTCCCGGCTTTCCATTTGATGTGCGGTGAGTCCTGAGACAGAACATGGAAATGGGGCGTCGTCCGAGCTGCCAGTCAGAGCAGGGATTCCCCTCGCCGACGGTGGGCCCTGGGTCTCCAGGGAGGTCTTACAGTCCTAGCCCCTGGATTTCTCTCCACTCTCATGGTGGAGAGAAACGAGTCCCCTCGCGAGGACAGACAATCTGTCCAGTGGTTATTTAAGCAAAAACAGACTGAATATCCGCATGGCTGTGATTCGGTCGTAGGTACGAGGATAACCATCGACATCCAAACACCCATATATCCGTCCATCTCAGTCCCCCCCCCGCTTGTTCATCTCTTCCCTGCCTGTTCAGTCTGTCAACGTGTCTGTCTGCACTGACTCTGACCTGACCCTCTAACGCTTCCTTTGCATCTTTCCTCCCCTGGTCTGGCCCTGGCCCGGCCGGCTCCCCGTCGCCCCCTGCAGGTGATCCAGCGCTGGCGCGGGTGTGCCGGGGACGGCGACGCCCGCCTTGGGGAGCTGCTCCGATTGCGCCGCACGCAGTGTGAGGGGCGGGGGGGCTGGAAGAACACCCGCCCCTCGGTCCCCACCAATGCTGCTCTGAACCAATAGGAAGACTTCTCCATAACAGACACTGCAGGTGGAAGATGAGTCGTCGTGATTGGCTATGAAGACACACACCTTCTCCTCCCCCCCCCCCACCCCCCCATCTCCCCTCCTGCCGTACCCCCATCACACGTAAACATACATGTTGTTTTTAGTGTGGCCCGCGGACCAAGTACTGTAACTTCGTACCCTTGGGCGAGACCCAAGCCTTGCAGTCCCAGGGTACGAGTCTATGTCCCCTGGGCTGAATGTGCCAAGCTGTGGAGGGCCCTTAACCTGTGCAACATGGGGCTAATGGACCTCCCACCGCATACCATTTGACTACCCACCATCCAATATCAAATGCGCGCGCGACACGTGGGGCAGGGGTTCCGCAAGGTCCTTTTTGCTGTTGTGGAGGGAAGGCAACCGATGTCCGTCCCGACGTGATGTATCGCGGGCCCCTGTGACAAGGTGCTAAATCTACTAAATCTTCTAATCAGTATGTGTGGAATTCCCTTGAAGTGTTGCGCGTCTGCCTGACGCTCTGTGGTTTATGCATTAAAGGTGCAGTCAGTCATTCTGGAGGAAGCTTGTTAACATTTGAACTCGATCAGAAACAAAAACACCTCTTCCTTCAACGCCGCAAAACTACACAGCTTAGGGAAAATAATCCAGTATGGAAGTGGCGTAAACTAGCAAACCGCTAGGAAATATATATGCTGAATTTGACACAAAGCTCACAGTCACTTACTATACCTTTAACCAGCGTCTTGGAGAACCGCAGAGTTGTGGCTAGATCATGAGGCCTTTTACAGATGTACTTCGCCTCTACAGGGCTGCCACTGTTACTGTAACCCTGGCAACCACAAGGGTCAGGGGTCAGGGCCATCTCAGAAATCTCCCAAGGTGCACTTCTTCTTGAATCCACTGCTTGCTACTAGAAGCCTTTAGCACAAAGACACAGCATGGACGCACATTCACGCTAATGCACCTTTGTACACGCTACATGTGCATCTCAACCAATCCTGCATATAGGTTGGTAGGGAATGACGGAAGCTGACTGTATAGCTTTACCTGACGTGTACAGTATATGCTGTCGGTCATGTCGTGAAACATGACGCACTGTGCCAAAGTCACAACCAACTGCTGGCCTGTATAGATCTCCCAGCGCGTCAGCTCATCGTAACAGCTGCACACTGAACAACAGACTGCGTAAATGACCAAATAAAAGCTATTTCTATGGTTCGGTGACAGTACAATAAACCCTCTCTAGATGTATTGAACAAAAAAAACACACAACGTCTCAGTGAAGATAAACGAGCGTATGTATTAAACTGCAGAGTTGATGGCTGACTTGCCCGTGTGTGTCGTGTTATTTTTTGCACGTCATCCCGTGTGATGAGACGGTGCAGAGCTCAGGAGAACCCCAGACTCGCGCATGGATGAACTCAATTATTGTACAGGCTCTGCCGCCATGTGTCCCCCGATTCATCCAACGCACTGCTTGGGCTGTCTGAACCCCCCCCCCCCCTCCCCTCCCTCCCTCCTTCCCCCCTCTCTCCCCTCCCTCCCCCTGCCTGCTTGCCTGCTGCCCCCCCGCCCAACACACTCACAGATTCCACTACGACCCTCCCCCACATCTCCGGCAGCGAGACCGGCTCTACGGGTGTTTCCATGGAAACCGCCCTGTAAATAGTGACGAGCGTTATAACTTACTACCCTGTCCTGAGAAGCACAGGGACGGAGAGGATATTGTTTATGACGGCGAATAATAATAATAGATTCATAGAATGTCTTGGGTTTGATGCAATGACCGAAGCAAAGAGAAAAAATTTTATTTTATAATGTGAATATTTTCACCTTTTTTTTTCCCCCCCGAATGATTATCAAATGATATTGATTTCTTTATACAATATTTAATATTATTTGTTTGTCCCCAGTTACTCTAATGGCAAGTCTGCCATTGGTTTATTTTTTTGGTTGGTTGTTTTTTATTATTTTTAATGGCACAAGGCAGATGTTTTCTTTGTAAATTGTATAATGTGTCAAAGATATATTGCACATTGTTGACATGTGGCGTGATGTCGGTTTGTTAATGGCCAGGGTGTGTCTCGACATGCTGTTTGATCTCACCAGATTGCTCGGAATTGCGCAGGCCTCAACAACGTATCAACAGCAGAGATAGATTTCTCATTCCCACTGATCACTATGTGTCCGATCGACCTGGCGTAAGGAATTAGCGGGACAATCACAGTGTATCGACCGTGGCTGCTGATACTGTCCGGAGAACCAACATCTTCAGGAATAAGAAGGAGACTGAATCAACTGATATTGGTCTGACCGCCTGAATGACTGCAAATGTAATGATGCAAAAGTCCGATTTCTTTCACTGCATTCGCATATCAATGGAAAACACATGTAGCTGAATAATACGCCTATATCTGGGTGGGGTGGCATGCAAACTGTTGAAATGTGATCTAAACCATGTCTTGAGACAATATGTAATTTATTAAGCCCAGTTATTACAGCAAATACTGATCAAACAAAGCAAAGGACCTCAACCGACCCACGGCAATGTACAGTAACAACGGGATGTTGCTTAGCCATGTGTTTGCTTGGTTGTCTTTCAAAAAGGATTTCACCCTTATTGACCTGCATGGACACTTGTCTGGCCCCGCCCTTTATGAACGACAGAATAGAGAAGCTGTTCAAATGTGGGGAACACCTTCCCCATTGCACTGTGAATCACTGCACTGCCACTGGCAGGCCTCATCGATCATGCCTGTTGTTCACCATTTACCTCACCCCGCTCCTGCACATCCATACACAGGACAACCCAAAACCCAGTGTCCTCCACAAATGCCCACCTTACTGCCAGCCACCCCCGATTTCAGGAGTACACATTAACTCTCTGGTGCTACAGCCAGTCCAAGATGGGCATTTTATTGGTCCCAGTTCATGAAAAGTTGTCCAGTGAGACACTGAATATGTTAGCACCTATATCAGACATGAGAATCTCACTGCCTTTCATAGTTATTGTTTTCTTATTTTTTAGTTTATTTTTTTTGTACGTAACATACAGTCGATTTCATCTGCATACATTTGTGTTTGTGGAAAGAAATGCGAGATTGTATGTGTTGTTTCATAATTACGTTAGCAATGTTTTGTAAGTAACTGTACAGCAATAAATCACATCTGTGTCAAAAAGCAGTCTTCTGGCGTGCGTGTGTATGCGCCCCACGTTCACCCATGGCAGCTTTCTGGCGAAATAACGATGTCTTCTGAAGTCAGGTAAGAGGCTGGGTGCACAGAAGCACACATGTGTGGCATTGTTACTAGAATTATTTATTCTATTTTACCCGAGAGACCCATTGGGACCGTGTCTTTCCTGCATGGGCGTCCTAGCCATGCGCAATAGGAAACATTCAATCTACCATTTTCACTGTGAACCAGACCCTTGAACTCCCCCAGGGAAAAGCATGCAGCAAGGTGGTGTAGCTCTGCAACCTATTGCCAGCCTTTGAGGCTCCACAAGAAGGCAGACAGCTGTAAAGACCTGGGGAGGTCTGTCAGCTGCAGCCACCTGGCCGACCGTGCCTCGAGCCTGGGGGTCCTCTAAAGGAGAGCAGGCTGCAGAGGTTGCTGGGAAGCTCCCCAATAACGGAGTTGCAGACCAACTCAAGGAAATGAAGCAGTCTATGCAAATGCACCTCCAGCCCCCACCGTCATGTACAGTTGACATACAATGGCTAGTGAGTGATTTGGTATTTGCGATGGCACGAAGAGCTCAAGGCCAAACACGGCAAAGCCCTTTGAACAATAGGGGCTGCATTACTGTCTGTATGTACACAATACATCTCCATAAACTACAACAAAAAATAATTGCTTCAATTATTCTCTTTTTGTGCTTGGCGTTAGCTACCGTACTTCACTTACTACGGTAGCTACTATATAGTCAATGTTATTATTATTATAAAGCAGCTTGTCATTCAATATACTAGAAGTATATTATATAGTATTTCCCTAGGTTAATTTGGTGTAATGGTTTGCAGCTCACCTGGACCATGTATTTGACTTTTTCATCTATTAAATACTAATGCAGATTATTAGGCACTAGCCCCTGCATTAAATACTTTTACATAAATTATTTCCTACACAGAAATAGAATAACATAAAGCACCTTGCAATTCCATTACTGAGGACAACGTTATTAAATCTGTTTATTAGCGTCTTACACGGTATGTTCCACTGACTCAAATGTCTTGCACAGAGACGAGAGAGTCAGGTTGTCATAATCTGTCATGTTCTGCAGTGCTTCACAAGCAGACTGGCATGCTGTGGTGCAGTGGCATGGGTTTCTGGGTCAAATTAGGTTTTTCGTGTTGTGCAGTGGCTTGCCTAGAGCTCAGCTACCATTGCTACTCATGCAGATGATAGCACTTCGTGGGAACAAACGCTTCTCTCTCCACCCCTGTATTCAAAGGAAAGCACTCACCCGTACTTTTTATTATCACAAAAATAAATGGATGAGTAGATAAGCGCAGCTCTGTGTTGGACCAGAGCATGGCAAGCAAACGCCTCAATTTCCTGTGTTGACGTACAAACAACTTGCAAGAGAGGATACAATGGAAAAGTTGTATGGAAAGACATATGCTCATTGCTTGCATACACACACACACACACACACACCTTCACATGAGGTGACATTTCACCTGCAGTGCCTTCAGTTCCAGAATCGGGTTGAGGGATGAGTCACATGACCGCGTCTTCCCATAACAATAGTTACAATGCGTAACCGGCACCAGTAGAGAGGAGGAATTTTACTCGCAAGCGCTTATCACCGCAGGGCTGTGGGGCAGAATGTGGACGCTTGTGTTTGATGTAAACCGTTTGTGTGTGTGTGTGTGTGTGTGTGTGTGTGTGTGTGTGTGTGTGTGTCATTGTAAACAGTTCATTGGAGCAAGTGACTAATTTCTGCACAGGTGTTTAGCTCCAGGGTCACAAACTGTGGATGTAAAGAAGAAAAAGTTCAATGGTCATTTTTCCTGGAAGTCAGTTGAAGGGTTTTGTTGTTGTTTTTCTTATTAACAGCCACTAATAGCAACGCACAGTACAATTATACACGCACACGGTACGCAAAGCCTTGGTTAATGATGTCAAATCACATGGCCAGCCAGCTACTGTACGCAGATCCCTTGAGTCCAAAGCAGCTGACACCTGGCCGTGTGTTTGGGAGGGGGTGGGGGAACAGGGGCTGGTATAAACCTGTGGACCAGTTGGGTCTTCACCTGGATATAGCTACAAAAACACAGCTGCGTAACATTCTGTTCCCGGTGTGGGAACACAGGCCGATAAAGCAGAGTTGACAGAGTGTGTGTCGTACGCACATACACGGGCACACGCGCACACGCACACGCACACACACACACACCACAAATGACACAAGGATAGCTGTACTGTATGAGTCTACAAATATGTGCATGCTCGCTCTCTCTCTCTCTCACTCTCTCTCTCTTTCTCTCTCTCTCTCTGTATGTATTGTTGTGTGTATTAAACAGCATATGCAAGTGTGTGTGTATGTGTGTCATCTTAGTGTGTTTGTGTGACAGTATTGTACATAAATGCATTACAAAGAGCCCGTTCATTGAACGTGCTCCTTTTCCAGTGTACGGTGAACTTCAACGTATCCATATGCAACTAAAGAACATAAATATGAGCGTTGTAGAGCTCTCCATGTCTGCTATAGCTCCAGGGCCAGAGCAAAGCATTGTTCAGTATAATCACCCTTGTTAACAATGCCTTTTCTCCTCAGCAATGAGATACTCGTTTATCCCTACAGCACCCTTCTTGCAAATAACTTTCTGGACTACACTACCCACAATACGTTGCACTTCTCACACAAACACACATTCCGCAACATTCCCAGCGGCGATACGTTACTGTGCTCTGCGGCTAGCGGTACTTGTGTAGCCAGTCCATGTGATTGTTTGAAGGTAGCTAGTCAGATAAGGGCAGAGCTATGAATGTGAACTTTGAGCTGGCTCTTGTGAAGGGTAAACTTGCGCAACAGTGGAGACTGAAATTGTAATGCTGTAATTGAAACAATCATTTAAAAGCATTGACATGCTGTATTCTGGCATCTGTTTCAGGGCCACAGTTCTAGTGTTTACTATGGACAAAAAATGTTCATCTGCCAGCGAGGCCCAGGTGTTTTTGCTGTAGCCTACCTACGATTGGCCAGTCTGCCGGTTGGAACGGGAAGTTCCCCTTATCACCGTTATTAAGCCTCTGCACTTCCCAGCCAACGGTGAACTTGGGGGATTCACGCTATTTGCATAAAATATGCATGTATCATCTTTGACTAGATCAAACCAGATTGTCATTACCTCCAGGATAGCCTGGGGTTTCAAATGAAGCAATGGGCTCAGGAATAGACAACCAGTAGCACACAGGGGGGAAGAGATAGAGGCTATTGATTTTTGCACATTATTTTGAACTACAAACCGCCTTCACTGGCTCACCAGAGACCAAATGACATGTTGTTTTTGTGTTTACCGCACAGGCTAAGCGTCCGAGTGGGAGAGGGCCAATGGGAAGTAGGAAGTAGTAAATCCCTTTGAGTCAAAGGATTTGAAACACTTGCAATCTGCATATTACCCAGCGGTATTGCTAACTGGCGTGCTGGGTGCGTATATTCGGTGACTTACGAGCAGCTTATAGGGCAGCCTGGTTTTCTCTGGTCTGATCAATGCAGAAAAGACACACAGGAGAGAGCCAGCGTGCTTTACTCAATGTCAGCTTCCATGGTTTTTATAAGCGGTTTAAGGTGAGGCTCTCATAGGCAGGGTCAGTTATTCTCGCTAACTTCGAGCTACATCAAAGCTGAAGGAGCATCACATGTCAAAATGCATTGCGAAGCAAAGCGCAGTGATGCGGCTTTGTTGGTACTAGCGGAGTTCGCCACTTTGTTTATGTTCCTATTTACGGTCAACATTTTTTCAACACGCACAGAGAGTAAGTAAGATAGAAACAACAGTTAGATAGCAAAATGTGAGGAGATATTTGTTGAATTTGGTCAAAATTGTATTAGCTTACAATTAGCTTGCAATAGCTGACTATACCTTTAAGAGAGTTACGATACTGTCACCACCCCAAGCTCTTCGCCATACATCCAGACTCAATACAGGCCCCACTAAGTCTCTGGGTCTCGTTGCCTGCTGGTCTAGGACCATTCCCAGGCCTCATTACTGCAAACCTCCTCCTGTGCCTTTCCTCCTATCCCCACCACATCGTTTGTTTTGTATCCCCCTCCCTCACCCCAACTCTTCCCCCCCCTCGACGCCCGTGTGCCCACGAGGGAGGCGCGGGGCGCTCCCGCACTTTAACCGAGAAGAGTGTGAAAATCAATACTGTCTCTTTTTTTTCCAAAGGAAGACTTTGGAGGTCTGCTGCTCTCTTCCCCAGACAGATCCGTCCCGTCGGCCCAGACGGCAGAACAACTGTTCAGACACAGACTGGCACAGGCAGAGGCAGAAGCTCTCCTCCGCAGCCACACCCCGCCCACAAAGACAGTCAGTGTCAGTGGCCCAACCAACACACACACACACACACCTTTCCCCCAGTGAGAACAGAACAAGTAACCCATAGTGAACGAACTTGCCCACCGTATAATGTTAATGCGCTGCCATATTGACGTGGTGTTCTCGCGCCTTTTATGAAAGCTAAACAATGTGATACATTACTGACAGCAGATGGGTAAAAGATGAGTGTACTCCCCCATCCCCGCACCCAGACAGCAGCCGCTCCCCGCAGCCGCG